>JAODUK010049799.1:0-15189 GCA_027564635.1 Typhlichthys eigenmanni
TGATATTTACTTCTGTTTTGTAAGGTGACCTTGGGTGCTTTGAAAGGCGCCTATAAATAAAATGTATTATTATTATTTATTATTACAGTATTACTGCTGCAGGAATTGTACTGTTTGTTCATTGTTTGTTTGTTGAAACTTCATATACAACCCGCTTAACCAGTGGCCTATAGTATGAATAGAGTTCAACCTACAAATATTTAACTGGGGTTATCTAGGTCAGGGTTACTCTGCATGTTACACCCAACATCACATCACAAAGTTACTCCAGAGGTTACCTGGATAAGCATGTTAACTTCCTTCGTAGTATAGGCCACAGTTTACTCTTGCAAAATAGATTGCATATCTCAAAGAATAGTGTTTATTTACTGGCTTTACAACATGTAAAGCCTTTGATGCTTCAATTGTGCTTTATATAAAACAGATTACTATAACCAATTTTAGAACAAAGAGGTGAATGTTTTCTTGTAATCTTATTTAATACAAATATATGCCGAAGGCCACACAAATATAAACAAACACAAACACACTATACATACACACAAACATACCTCAGAAGATCCACAAACATCTTTGTGAAGAGTGTCGACCAAGATGGTGAACTCCTCACTCATCGTCGTTTCAGACTCTATCTCTGTTGGGAAACAGTGTGGCACACACTGGTAATGTACATTGTTCCACAAAAGGTACTGTACATGTTCACACAATCTGAAGTCTGAAGTCACCTCCTCTATTCTATCTAAAAACATGTCTCTAATTCCTGACTATTTATCTAGAGACATACTATACATGAACACCCATGAAAAATATACAGTACATACATTTTATTAGGATAAAACGACATAAAAAAAATATATATTATTAAAGAATCTTACAGCTATTGTGTGGCCCCAGTAAAACGCATGTGGATATGTCGGAGACCAGCATAACAACCACTGCACTCTCAAGTAGTGGAGTCGATCGTGAAGCTAACGACTAACAGCTAACAAACAGCTAACAAACAGTCCTTGAATTGTAAGGCTGTGGATTCCTACCATTGGTCGAATTTTCTTCTTTAAGAAGGAGATTGGAATATCTGTCAATCAAAACAAGCTCCAGCTCTGCCTTCCTAAACATGTCGGCCTTCAGAGTTTGACACACACACACACACACACACACACACACACACACACACACACACACAGGGAATGCAAACCTTCAGAATTTGACACCTTTTCATAACAGTGGTGCTTGTGTATGTGTGCGCTACTTAACAGGCAAAATGGCTAGCATTTGCTTGGTCAGTGAAGAAAATAAATCCCACTGCTCGTAGTGGAAGAGCATCTTGATAAACCTCACCGCAGACAGGAAGGACACTTTGTTGCTCGCTGGAAACACAGCACAGCACATGCCACTTGAACATGTTGCAGAGACCACTACAACTGTATCCCTTTCATACAGTGCTGTATGTAAGACATACTATAGTGCTCATTCCCTCACAGAAAAACCAAATCCACCGCATATTTCTAATGTAAATATAATGCTGTTTTCTTGTAAGGGTTAAACAAATGAATACACATTTCACTAAATGTAATCAAAATAAATGAATAATAATAATTACAAAATTGCTAATAATATTTTGTTGATGTTATTTATTATAATAATATAAGTCAACTTTCAAAATATGAACCCCTCTAAAAGCATCTTGAAACCCCTCGGCGTGGACGTTGGGGGGGTGCTGTATACAAACAGCAGGGCGCTAGTGGCTAACCTCGGATGGCCAGCTCTATCTGTGAGTGCTCTGATGTCAGTATGCTGGGAGATATGGTCAGGCTGTTCTCCATCTGAAGACGCCGCGCAGCCTTGCTACGCATGGTGATGTTCTGCACTCCTGTACGCAACAAACAGACCATCGACCTCATTCACTGTTAATGTATCGCCATTACGCTTGGCCAATGTATTTTTATACTATAAAGAACATATAATATCTGTGAAATAAAGGACATATGTTGCCTTGAAATGATGTGTTTCTTCTACAGTGTGCTAGCCCGTAACCAGCCAATTACATGCATCTTTAGCGCAACGTCACTGCCAAAAATGTAATCTTAGGCATAGTAAAATGTTCCTATTGTATTGGCATATTTATTTTGCTTATTATTATTTTCCCTATTTTATTCTTTTTTGTTTTTACTTCTTGTTTTCGAGAGCTGAGTTTTTGCAGTGTGGGGACCCATTTCAAAAAACAAAAGCCACACGACTCTGCATGTAACTGCATACAGAAGGTCTAGAGGAGAGGATTGTACATTATCACACAGTAATACCTCATCTATGTCAGTGTGTAGGCCCTGTTGGTGGGGAATGATAATACAGAATACAGTGTTTATGCCTATTCATGCTGCATGCAGCCATGCATTTTTCTATATGCACACGTATGTGTGTGTGTGTTGGCGTGCCCACCAGACAGTATTTTGAAGCCAGCAGAGAGCAGCTCCAGGACCACTGCCTGCAGCTCTAAGTCCGGTGGCATGCCAGTCTGCAGTGGCCGTCGCCTGCTGTTGCCCAGAGCCTCCAGGATGCCTTGGAACTGTGCCGAGTACCCGTCAAACAGGCCCTTCAAGAAGCGCTCTGTGGACGTGGGGCCTGCCCGCTACAGGCCGCCCAGAAACAACCACTGGATTACAGTATGTAGGGGTGCAGCAATGCCTGGTTCTGCCATAGACTAGTCAAGACGTGGTTCTCATTGTGGGAGCCGCATGAAAATGTAGTGCTTTGTCTCGTTCCATATGTTGTTTACTGTATTTAGTATATATAGTAGATACATTCTGTATTGTGCTATTAGAACCAGCTTACTGCTGTGGGGAGTCTTTCACTAAGTGAAACTGAGAGTGAAAACATTTCAGTCATTAATATAATAACAACAAAATTATAATAAACAATCCAAAACAATCAAAAGAACATGTATCTGTTGTTATAGGTTATGCTTAGCTTCTTATCCCTTTCACTAGACAAAGAAACCTCTTGAAATATGAAAGTATTATCATCACAACATTTGTGCAATGTACAAAAATGTTTTACATAAATTTTACAAAATGCAAATACATACATAAAGATAGTTTCACTAATGTTATGCAATGCATATTTGGTATTTTTTCATATTCTATTACCGTGTGGACCTCCCGTAGGTTGGACGTTGGCTTGGTTTTGATTGATTTAGATGAAGAGCCTACCCTGGAGGCATACACCAGCTGCTTAAACACCATGCACGTAAGCTGAAACACACACATGCATTACATTTTTATTGCAATTACATGACTTGTGATTGTGCCAATTAAACACAATGTAAAACAACCTACTTTCACTGTAGCTTCTTTGTAGGCTCTCAGAGTCTCAGCTGTAGGAGGAATCTCGCTCTGCTGCTCCAGAACAGCAAGGTCATTGATCTTTTTGAGGGCTCTGCTGGCAAATACCTGAACACACACAGAAGCAATGATGCATGGGCAAACTCTTACACTGTTAGTGTATCTTTAGTATCTTGGATGTATGCTGTTAGAATAACTATACTGTAGCATACACAGACACAGGCTTGCAATTATTAGGAGTATAAAATGGAGGATTTATTTTCACTTTTAATTTAACATACTATTATTATTGGAATGTGTACATAAGCCCCTGTGAAACCAACAACATAACATGAGGAGCCTTGGGTTTGCTAGAACAACACACACTGTTCTTTGTCTTGTCGCTATTGTACAGTTACTACACGCAAACAGCAGGACAATAACATAGAGCATGTTCTGCTAATAAGTCAAAGGAACATGAGCTCATGAGCTCATGGCCAAACAGGGCTGCCAATCAGCCATGTCTTCCTATGAGGAGAGAACATACATTACAGCATGTTCATGATACAGGTGTTTGGGCGCGCTTCACCTCTGCCTGTTCTGCTGCCTGGTTGTCATAGTAGCACTGACACACTGCACAGTACAGTGTGGCCCTCCAGGGAAGGTATTTGGCAGCCATCAGGGGAACACATAGCTCAAAACTAACGCTGGCCCACAGCAGGTATTCCAGTGCCTGCACAGAAGCAACAGTCAAACAGAATCGCATGAATAAGACTAGGGCTGGGCGATATGGACCAAAAATAATATCCCGATATATTTAGGTTGAATACCGATACACGATATATATCAATATTTTCTATAAAGTGGCATTAATCCTTCAGTCATAGAGAAAAAACAGGAAACCCAACGGAAATGTGAAATTTAAAATTTTTAGCGACATTCATTGACATATGTGAGCTTTCTCTGGTGGTCACTCGCTCCGGACTCCACTCCTCAGGCCAAGTGCAGGCATGGAGGGAGAGATGAACAAATGGAAAAAGTAATGAATAAATGCATAATATAACTCTATCGATATAAACGATATTGTCTAACCATGTATCTCTTTTGGAAAAATTCCAATATACTGGTATATACCATCATATCGCCCAGCCCTAAATAAGACTAGAGGTGACAGACTAAATGGTTGTGTGACGCAAGGGGTCCAAAAGTTGAGTCTTAGACCCCTTGAGGTGTTGCCAGGTACGTCTATGGGGTAAGAGGGTTAAAATAGAATTTTTTAAATGTAGTTTTATTGTTTGTTTTTATTGTCTTTATGTGTATGGGTATCTGTATATTAGTATGTTGTTATTAGCCTCCACAGATTTGATCTAATTTCACCATACTATTGCCAATTATTTTCTCTCCCTTAAAGAGTATATTATATTAATTTCCAAGTACCTACAATCAATCTGAGGTCACAACAGTATTTCTGCAGTAAACTGTTTTGAGGTAAATTGACTGTTTCAGGCCATGCTAAAGGTATATTTAGCTGGTCTGGTCGCTGCCTACATCATTCCCCACAGCTAAATGCCGTTGTTGACAGGCCCAATTAAGAAGCGTTCCATTTTGCTCCATTTAAATGCATTGCAATGCTCTATCTTACTATTCTGGTATCTGTGTGGTACCAGTGGTCTGACATGTAAACCACTATTGATGCTGGGAAACTTGTTTGCTAGGTGAGAGGTTTTGCGGTGGCGTCCACTACCTGTCTACTATAGGCCATCGTCATCAGGTACCGACAGATGTTGTACATGTACAACGAACCTACAACACATCAGACGAGACAGATAGAGACAGAGAGAAAGAAACATGAGTTATACAGTATGCATCACATCTTAATAAAACAATGTTGTTCATTTGAAATAATAGTTCACAGAGGCAGATAGACAAGTACAGTAATATCGGCAGAAATTCTATTTATCTATCTAATCTATCTAGTTTTTAATGGCTTTTTCAGGGTTGGAGCAAAAATACTGAGCCACTCAGACCCTCTGTGAGAGTGAACATGATATACTTACATAAGTAATAACAATATTATTATACGTAGTAAGAACATAGTGAATAATAGAATAACAAAATGTAAATTCAGTCTGATTATCAGGCTACTATAAAACATCCCACTCACTACAGTAGATGTTGCAATGTAAGATGTCCTTGAGTGTTTAGAAAGGCATCCAACATAAAATGTATTATTATTAGTAGCAGTAGTAGTAGTAGCATATATGTACAAATACAGTAGTGTCTGATGTGTGTACATTATATGTCATGGGACCATTGGCAAATTCTACTTTATAATCATTTTGTTATTTTTTTCAAGATCTTAAAAATAGGCAGATTGGGTACTAAACATTATATAGCTATACCATTATATAGATACATGTGGTGGTGTTCATGTTGCTGAAAGGCCTGTGTCATAATCCTGATGAAGTCCAGCATTCTCAGCAGACTACGCATTCCCTCTACACTGAGGAAAGTGGCCTTTTTCTCCAGCTCAAACGTGCACAGAAAGCAGCCCTGCAGCGCACGCACCTGCACGAACACATGCACGTTGTCAAGTTATATATAATGAGCTCTGACTTGATCATTATTAACGTGAATATGAATATGGAGGGCGTACCTTCATGCTAAGCATGTCTTGGTATGTGTCAAACCCTTCAGGGAAGAAACAGCTCATGAAGTGTTCCACATCTGTGATGTCAGTGATGTTCACAGGGCTGAACTGCTCCAAGCATGGGATGTAGCCCTGCCACAAGGCCAGCTGGTATAACTATGTAGGAAGGGAATACTAAGTAACAATATTGGACACATGGATGTCAACGGTGCCATTGGAAGAAATGGCACTTTAAGCATGAATTAAAAAATGCTATCAAGTTCTAGCAGAGACATTATAAAATACTTTGTCTCATACAACATTCATTAATAATTTGCAAATATGCATACAAATGTAAGTGATAACGGGTTACCTTTACACTAAAGAGAATATCTGCAACTGTCAGCATACGTTCCTGATAGAACTTGTTTGGCAGGCGATGTTTATACCTTTTCCATATATCCATCAACAGCTGTAACCTTGGATCAACGATTAAGAGGTTATGGTTAAAATTAAATTGTTATGTGGCAACAAACTAAGCTTGTGTTAAGATAACTTAAATGTATTAAAGTTATCTAAACACATGTCATTGCTCTCTGTCTGATCGGTAGGCCTACAGTATAGTACGGTACGGTACGATAACTTACCCTTTCGCATAACTGTTGTTGTCTTGTTGTGAAGCAGCTCGTTTCATGTGTGCTATAAACGAATTAATCTCTCTTTCAAAGCCAGCAACAACTGGGTTTCGTTTGCCAAGTTCCCCATAATATGAAGCTGGAAAGTCAAATTTGGACCCCATTTCAGAAAACGCTTTCTTCTGCCTGCTAGCTAAAGTTTATGTCTAACAACAGAGCAGCAGACGCTGCCACGACCGATATCACCTTGGTAACGACGCTGTGCGCCCAGCACAGTGAAGAGGAAAGAAAGAAAGAAAGAAAGAAAGAAAGAAAGAAAGAAAGAAAGAAGTGTTCTGTAGGAAAGTAGCCTACAGAACTAAAGCTCATAGACTAGCTACAGTACTACTGATATGACACTAGATATAGTCTATTACGCCGTCATGATTCAGATTTCCTTATTTGCTCTGATTCAATCAGAGATGAATGATTGAACCTTAACAATGAGCTAACCCAATACAAGAAACGTAGTAGCCTGTTGCATGAGGCCCTCATACTTTCTGAGCTGAGAGAGAAAATATGCCCTTTCAGTTGAGCCTATTGCTCCCATTCTGCTGTCATTAATGCTGTCATCGGTTCTCATTTGACCAAACATCCACTGCATACACACAAACCTAAAGCTTTTGGCATTCAAAACCGGGCCGGCTAATACTCTGGCAAATGTGCTTTACACACACACACGCACAAGCGCACACACACCCTCACACGCACCCGCACACACACACACACACACACACACACACCACCCAAACACACTGACTGAGGCATGAGGCATTTCCTGGGGTGTTAGCATTGTCCCTACCCAGTGTCACATCGTGGCAGAGAATGGGCCAGAATGAAAGAGAGTGACAATAGAGGAATGGAAGTGGCTTAACAGTTTACATCATTGTTCTAGAAACATCCAACCCTTGGCAGGGTCAGTGTGTGGCGGTGGTGGTGGGCGGAGCTTAGACAGTATTAGACACAAGCTGCGATGTGAGAGGGGAGGGGCTGGCAGGGCTTTAAATGGGCCTGCACAGACAGAACAACAGCAGCCCACCACCTCAGCCTGAAAGCCTGCTGGGTTGTAGACATTTGAGGCCACCAGATAGCTGACCCAGGATCCAGTCCATCTTCATCCTCTCCTGCACCATTATCATCGTCATGGACATCCCCATCCAGTACCCCTGGTACCGCCGCGCATTCAGCGCTCGCCTTTCTGACCTGATCTCGGCTGAACCGCTTACTGATTGGCCGATGATCTGGCCCTTCCCCTGGTCCCTCCCTCTGACGCACACCCTCCGTTGGATGAACTGGGCCGACAATGGACACAGTGAGGTAAAACCATAACAGTCTTATACTGTGTAGTGTGAATTGCCTGCCTAGCTCACATGAATGGCCTTAATTAAGGACTAGCTGAATGTGTTTGGAAACCATACCATTATCATCAATACATTTGCAAAAGTAAATACAATTAATTCAAAGCTTTAGTACATTTTCATAGACTTTTTGTTTTACAGCACTTTAAAGCATTTTTACAGCACAGCATCATTCTTTTTCCAAGCAGACCATAAATTCACTGTAAAAAATGTTTGGTAAAAAAGTTGACTATATTTTGTATATGCATTACATTATACTGGATGCTGTATGTATGCATGTACAGTATGTACTGTATACTGTATATGATATTGTATCATATTACATTTTAGTGAGTTCGGCAGACCATAACAAACTTAAAGCAGCAAGGTTTCAGTTCAGTGTCCCCAGAGGTGGTGGTACATGGTGAGTGATTAACTCTGTCATGTCTGCATAGATGCGTGTAGATAAGGACCGATATGTCATTTATCTGGAGCTGAAGCACTTCTCTCCCGAGGAGCTGTCCGTCAATACCAGTGGTGATTATATCACGATACATGCCAAACACGAGGACCGGCAGGTCAGTTACTGTTCATAATATTATTCTGCATGTAAAAAAATATTATTTTTATTATACTTAGTACATGTTGAGGTTGGGAAGAGCTTTGCTTCCTGATGTCAAAAAACAACATGCATTAAAAAAAAACAATCACAGTGTCAGGTGTCAGTTGACCCTAAAATATATAACCAAAAGTGTAAACAGGAGTGTCAGAGGACAGAGATGTCAATCAAGCAGGGATTGCATATGTCTATAGTGTTGTCCAATCATCCTGTGCATGGTACTGATTTCTCCGTATTGGTCAATCAGGATGACCGTGGTTATGTTTCAAGGGAGTTTCTGAGGAAGTACAAGCTACCTGCCGGAGTCTCAGCATCTGACATCACCTCCAGTTTGTCGTGTGATGGAGTGCTTACCATCACTGCTCCACGCTCATCCAGCTGCCTGGAGCGCACCATTCCTATCACCTGTGAAGACGGAGCTAAACACAAGAACAAGTAGAGCCCAAGCTGTCCCCAGCCTGAAAACAAATTTGAGCTCTCTGTGTGTGTTTATTTGATACCCAGAAACTAACATTTATTCAGCTAATATTATTACAGCAACACATGTTATTGTGTTGTAAGAGACATGTTGGCATGAGAATCAGGCTGTTGGCCATACAAACTAAAATAGCATAGCCTACATTATAAGCCTGTGCATCCACTCTGCCATGTTATGGCATGTCATTATCCAACACTAGTTTCACACTATCCTCGCATCTTACCATTCTCGAAGTTAGCAAGGGTTCTAAATAATGACTGACCCTGCCTTTACTGCCTTTACTAAGTGGTATACTAATTTAAAGCTGCTGTAGGTAAGATTACTGAGTTGCAAAGAGAGCCCAAATAAAAAAAAAATGTCTTTGCGTGCTGTCAACAATATAAATGGACTGAAATAGGGGGAGTTTTTCACTCACTGACAGACTATGGCTCTATTATAGCTATATAAAACCCTACCCACAGCACATTAAAGCCAAATGGTATCCCTACAATAATTTCAAGGCGGCATGTATTTCTATCAGGCTAATCCACCAGTGCTGTGTGTGCCTGTTTGAGACTAAAATGAATATGGCATGGTATTCCTATATCACTATTGGAGAGAACATAGGGACAGTTTCTGTAGATTATCCCTTGAAGTATTATGTTGATTTCTGCATGTGTGAGAAGAGGAAGAGTTCTGATGGCATTTTCCATGTTACCATAAAATTGATACTTAAAGTAACACTCCTGGACTTAGTTTTAACATCTCCAGAACTCCACAATTCCTCCCCAGCTCACAGTATATTTTGAAACCTGTGCAGAAACCAGCTCATGGAGGTATACTGTATAGGGGAAGGGACAGAGCACACTGAGTTTTAAACCAAAAGAACATTTTAGCTGGTTTCAACGACAAGGATAGTTCCAGACACATATTGAGGATTGTCGCTTTAAATTAAGGAGCAGGGACCAGCATGTATAGTGTTAAGGAGAAGGAGTGGACAAAGTAGAGGAGAGGTTGGATGGAGCAGGAGAAACCTAGGTAGCAAAGCATGAAGATGAGAAAGCTTGAAAGACGGAGTCTCGAGGGGCTTTGTGCTGCTAAGGTGTGGGTGGGTGTGTGCATATGTATGTATGTGTGATTGTGTGTGTGTGTGTGTGTGTGTGTGTGTTAGTGCCAACATTTCCTAGCTGTAACAATGTTTAAAACAAATTAAGGAGTGTTTTATACAACATCCAAATATATTAACAAATAAACTACTGGAAACGTATTACAATAAAAAATGGTGGTGAAAAATAAACAGTAGTCTATTTTATATTAAATTCCAATTTTTTTGTTTATGCCAGTTTCCATTGCATTATATCAAATTTGTAACTTGAAATTCATACTAATTCAATAACCTTGAATTAGTGTTAGTATAACATCATTTTTAATTCACAATTAGCTGTAAAGTACTGTAAATACAATGAAGTAAGTACAATGAAAACATTTGAGACTGAGAATGACTATAGCGACAGCAACATAATGCATGGGCCTTTTGATTAAAATAAACACATTTAAGACTTCAAATGTTCTATCAAGCAGCATTGATTGTTAGCAAAATTCAATTCCTTACAATGCTTTTATGAAAGGTATACATGATGTACACAGTGATGTGTCACATATCTTCTGAAGTCTTTAGCAATATGCAAACCAACAGTCAGCAAGACTACCCATGTACTGTAGTTTAGGCTCCAATCAGGTTGTCATCAGTTGGTGATGAAGGTTCGTCCTCAGTTACAGTAGAAGTCCCATTTCTGCATTCAACATAAATTGTACAATAACCACATTTGACATTCCTGTTGCTGTGTGTGTGTGTGTGTGTGTGTGTGTGTGTGTGTGTGTGTGTACCTACATCTGTCTTGACCTCTGAAGTAGCAGCCATCAGAGCACGTGTTTCCTCCACTACACTGCTGGGAAAGTGTCCAATTCGGGCCTCTTGCTGTCCATAGTACGAGTCCTGCACCTGTAATCACACAGAACGGGAACACCATTAGCCCTCTAACATGCTGGGTTTTTCATGTAAAACATATCTATTTTCCACTACTTTTGAGGTGAAAATGTGGCATAACTATATTTTTAATTAGTCATTGCTGTACGGGTCAGAGGTTTGCAAACAATAGGCGGAATGAACTGGGAAATAGTGGGGGTGTTCCAAATTATTATTTTACCAGAATGTTTCTGCCAATATTGTCCATAATTATAAATGGTGTTGTATTGTGTAGAAAGTAACGCATGGTGTAATTTAGTTAATGTATTCATTAATTATTTGTCCCATGCTGCACCACTCCTTGCCTATAAGAAGTTTAACTCAAATTAATTATATAGCTGAATATAGCCAGCTATATTCAATATTGTTAGGTCCATAGGTCCACACTTAATATTAGGCAGTCTGATATTTTCGTAACAGTGATCATGGTCTGTGCATTTATATTTTAGCCCATATGTTTTACTGCTACATGGCTTTGGCTTGCTTTATAGTTCCAACCGTGGGTGTCACCAGTCTACATCTGCAGTAGATTACAGTCAACTAATGAAGCTTAATGAATAGTAATGGTGAGGGATCACATACACTGCCTGCCCAGAAGAGGTTGCCTCGGTCTTTCAGCATTGCGTAGACATAGACGATCTGTCCCTGCCTGATGGGGATGAACCTACAGTCACCTGGGTAGTAGTCCTGCAATGCACGGGCTATCAGGATAGGGTCTGAGAACACAATGTACAGTTTATGCATGTATGTGTGTATCATGCCTTGTTTGCATTCATACGCTCTCCCCTAGTCTCACTGCCTGCCAACAAGTCTAGTTGGTGGCCATCTTGAGAATCTACCTCCTCCCCAAATACCATATACAACCAGTAGTCAATCAGGGAACTCAGACAAATAGTTCCAATAGCAAGAAATGCAGACTTGTTTGACACTGGTCAAGCAATAAGCATTCAGGTGTGTGATAATACAGTGCTGTTACTGCATTGACTCTTCTATAGAGCCATGACGCATGTTATCTATCTATCTATCTGTCTATCTATCTATCTATCTATCTATCTATCTATCTATCTATAAGCAGCAAAATAAGATAAACAAAACACACATATAACTATCTTTTATCTAATGCTAACATTTAACATGGTGTGTATAATGTTGGTGAGGCTGCTACTCACAACTGCACTCTGAGTCAGCGCAAAGTTTCTTGTCAGCGAGTTTAGGCATCTGCCGTCCAGCCTCAGAGAGCGACAGGCAAACACACAACAGCAGGGCCAGCCAACAAGGTGGACAGGACCTGTTTCCCATGACTCTGTGCAAGCACTTTTACTATTCGTAAAGAGAATAGTCTCTTCTGCTCTGTCTGAAGGAGGCTTAGCTATATATAGCAAGCCCCCTTTTGCTGAATCTCCACCCTCATAGTTCTCTCTCTCTCTCTCTCTCTCTCTCTGTGTGTGTGTGTGTGTGTGTCTTCCCCCTACAAACAACACACCCACACATACAGACAAACAGCCCCTTTCAAACCTTTACAGCAGGTAAACAGAACCGGGACATGCAGGAGGCGGGGTGCCGATTAGACAGAGCCCTGTCTGTGTGTGTGTTGTGTGTTGACCACCTTCCCCCTCCCCATATGCCTGCCCCAAACTGTTTATTATCCTCTGTGTGAACCATCTGGTTTTTTCTTCTCTATCTGATCCTGCCACTAGATGTCAGGGCTGTGTCATCGTTAGCCAGTGTGTTAACCTTCTATCAACCTCTCTCTCTCTCTTATTTATCTCTCTAATTATATTGCTCACTCACTCTTTCGCAAGGAGGCGGAGTTAAGTGTAATATGTACATGTGTTTCCACTACCCTGGCCCTGCCCAGAATGGTTGCTCCAAGGAAACCAGCAGAGCCTCACTTAGACAAACATCACAAGCATGCCCTATACATATACACACACACACACACATTCAAGCAGTCATCAAACAGGAAGAATACAGCGGAGTTGGCTGGGAAGTTTCAGGTAAGTAAGACTTCTTTTTTGCCCATTTAAAAGCACACAGAATTGAAGTTATATGGATTACAGTGGGCCTATGTGAGATATTGAATGGGAAAATGATTATATACTGTATATACAGTGTTTAGTATCTTAGTTGTTATATTATATTATATTACATTACTTTATGATAAACATGAAAACATATTACTGGTGAGCTGGAGGATTCTAGTCATAGTGTTTCAAACAGGAAACTTAAATCTTAAATCTTATCAACCTGTTTTTTCACACCATGTTTTGGTTGAGACACTGTACACTCTGAAGCAATATGGTGTCTTAATAGAAAGCTATGAGTATTCATTGTAGATCAAGGGTGTTATAGGTTTGGCTTGGGAGGTATGAACTCACTGTTAGGACTAAAGACATACAGTTACGTGACCAGGGCCATTTGTGGTGGTGGATATTGGAATAATACTGGAATTCAGGAACTGGGTGGGTGAATGGGTACAGCAAATAATAGCCGTGCTGGTATTTCGGTCAGAGCAACAAAAACAGGTCCTGGACAAAGGAACTGGTTGAGAGCTGTATGAGATTAGATTACCAGACAACAACCAGTCTAAGACAATTAATCAGTGTTGAAATGTAGTCAGAAAACTAAAGAAGACCCTAACTTGTATTTCACTATGCTAAATCTTACATGTCATTTTCTTGTCCACAAGGAGGACTTATCTTTGAAGAGAAGAATGAAACCAACATAACCTAAATACAAAAAGACTAAAGGCTTGCTTGTGCTGAAAAAGGAGATCTACAGTGTAATCACCGCATTAGCACCATCAGCTATGCTTAGTGATTCCTGACGTCCACACCTTAGAAGAAATGTTCTCACCAAGGAAAAGCAGTCTTCCCTCACCCACTCTGGAGGATTCCTTCTTCCCCATCTCCTCACCTCTCTCCCTGGCTATGCCGATATCTGCCTCCTCTCCTCTGCCTGGAGGGGTTGACCGCGATGGTGACATAGAGCCCGATCTGATCCTCGCTGCAGAACTGGGACGGGCTTTACTGGAGAAGAATGAGGAGTTAGCTGCTAGCTTGTTACAGAAAGAGCGGGAATTTGAGGTAAGGGTAGGCCTACTTCTTCCAAACAACCGCTAGTGTGGGGAATGAACCGCAACATTCATTTATTGTAATTAGCCTTTTTTTATTGGTTGGTTCCCCATGTGTTATTGTCTATATGCTGTTTGGTTTTGAAAGGTCTTTCTTCCTGCAGGTGATGTCGAAGTGAGTGTGTAGCTTTAACAGAACTCATTTTCTAGCCTTCACATTAAAGCCAGTAGTTTTAAATGTGCAGGTCTGACATTACTTAGTTATTGCATTGATGGTTTTTAACTTTTTATAGCCTACTTTATTTTAGCCTATTAAAAGAGGGTCAAGAAAATGTTGTTCATTAAAGGTAGTCATTCTCGAGAACACTTGCTAAATTTGAACTCAAATCAAAACAAAAATGCTTCTCCCTTCAATGCCATATAGGTTTCTCCCTCAGAAACTCTGCCCCATACATTGTAAATGCATTACAAAGGCTAGAATGTTGTTGTGTGTGGTCTGCACCACCTTGTTTGTGGTGCAGCCAGGGCTGTATAGAAGTACCAGATTATTTCATAACGGTAAGATAGCAGACTGACAAGAAATATTTAGCGAATTTGACAAAAAAATGTGTAAGCAAAAAAAAAGCTTACAATCACATACTATAACTGCTGGTCAAAGAAGCCCATGAAAGCATAATGTGGTGTCATGATTATTGAGAAAGCATTCACGAGGAAATAATTTAGCTTTGATAAATGTCTTTCAGACTTTACATCAAGAGAAACACGTTCTTCAGAGAAAGTTGGAGATGAGCGAGCTGTCGCTGGGACAGCGAGAGGCGGAGCTGACCTCTGATCTCGCTGCCCTGAAGACCGAGCTGGAGCGCCATCAGAAGCAAGGGCGGGACCGCAGGAAGGACGAAAGTGACCAACTGACACAGTTGGCCAATCACAACCAGCGCTTGGTGGAGCAGCTAGCAGAGGTTACATCTATGGTTACACCAACACACATTAACGCATTCATTTATTCAATTACTGTAAAATATCTGTAGAGGGGGGGGGGGGGGGGGGTGTTCATATT
>JAODUK010049810.1:0-19244 GCA_027564635.1 Typhlichthys eigenmanni
CAGACAACACAGCCCTCAGGTTCATAGGGGCACCCAAACCTCTCCACCACGATAAGGTGATGGTTCCCGGAGAGGCATTTAGTCTACTGTATGCCACTTTGTATGTAAGGAAGAACACGAAACAACTACATTTCTCATTTCTCATCATTTAATAAACCACCATGACTGACAATGCTGGTTATTGTAGGATGTAGGCTACACACACAAAAAAGTTTTGTTTAAATATAAAAGTAGTTTCCTTTTAGTGACAAAAAATTGTCACTAAACTATTTATAAAGCATTATTTTTACCATTAAAGAATAACTATAAACTCTGCATCAGTTAACACTAGGCAAAATATACTTGAGAGCTAGAGATTACTGACCAGGAAAGACAATATGGCGAAACAACAAAGAGTGAGAAAGACAACAAACATCAACAGATGATGGAGACATCAGGAAAAACAGACCGACAACATATTGCCTACAATATGATAGAGACATAAAGAAAGACACAGAGACAGACAACATAGTGATGGAAAGATATCAACGAATAGGCTTAGATGAAGACACCAGTAAAAACAGACAATAAATAGGCTACAATATGATGGAGAAACAAGGAAAGAGACAACAAAGACTAAAATGATGGCGACCCCAAAAGACATACTGACAGCAAAGAGTAAAAGACACCAGGATAGAAAGATATTTAGCAAATATCCAGTAAAATATTATTAAGACACCATGAAAAACAAATAGCATGGTGTGCATTAAGAGAAAAGGGTAGATAAACGAGTTGTTACTGAAACAGAACAGTCTTCTTTCAAAAATGGGTCAGTACTGCATTTAGCTGTATTTTGCACTCGGTGGGTTTGTGTCTGGGGTTAAGCCCCTGATCTCTTCAAACTAAAAACACCCCTGGCTCAAAGCGTTACCTGTGCTGTCTGTCAAATGAGAGTATCTCTGTGCTCTATAACACAAATATGTACACTTAACTGCGCAGACAGCATACTTCTATGTCAATCGGTGAAACTGCAAGTCGTTACAAAGAACTTTCCTGTCTGATTCTGTCAGTGCTAAATAAATCCCTGTAGCAATGAGAGTTGGCATAGGCAACAATACAGTAAGATACTCTACAGTGGGTTTGTGTCGCATAGATTAGTACCTTTATAAGCAAACTACTGTAGTGTCCTGTCTTTCAGATTCAGGATATCATGTTTACATTGTTTCTATTCATACACTACTGTTATTTGATAAACTCCTGTGTGTTATGGTCAGGAAAAATTCCATTATTTAATTTCAAAGTTACAGTTTTATTCTTTAGATTTTGAACCTGTAATGCACATTCTCCAGCATTAATTTGGCAGATGCTTTTTATATCAAGTGACTTGCAGTGATTATTAACAAGTAAGTAAGTCATGGGGGATGCCCATGGGTGATAACATATTGGCACCTTAGCTCGTGTCTTCGCAAATAGGCTTCATATCGAATCTGGGACAGACCTAAATTCATGTTGCTAATAAGGCTTTGCTTTCACAAAGCTATGTACTATATTGTCTTAACATGGCTTTATCAATTGTGACAATCTTATGTAGATTATTTCAGCTGTCAGGTAGCAGCTGCTTTTTGATACAGAGACATAATGGTGTACCGTACTCATATGTAAGATAGCCATTAATCTCAGAGAGTTTTAACACAAATAATTCTAGTAAGTGCATCTCAGTTTGCATTGTTGTCCCAGACTTTGACCCATTCTGAATCATTTGTATATCTCTTGCAGTTATATAATTGTCTCCATTCATTAGTTGATTGACGGAGGGGTTGATTTTGCGTTGCAACTGAAGGAAACAGACTGAAGGAAACAGACTGAGGTGACTGATAGGAGCAGAGCTATATAAGCACCAGAGTGTAACCCAAATGCAAGTGAGCGTTATTCTCTTTGCCGGCTTTGGGGCAAAGCCATTAATAAACACTGCAAATGATGATGATAGCTGTTCTATTGATTCAAGAGTGCCCTCCATTTTGCTGGCCTCTCTTACTCCAATACTTTGCCTCAGTAAACACAGGCTTTGAAATGGTTGACCCAGGCTGCCTCTGCCATTGATCATGCTGCTGTTATTGGGACACCCCATCCTCTTTGTTGCTTGGTGGCTTAACTCCCAGTGATGAAACATAATGAATCAATACAGAGGATAAATTGAAGTTTGAGATGGAAAATGGACACACCGGTATGTACTGTATATCTGAAAATGCCATTATTTCCTGCATACCGGTAGATGTCATTTTTTGCTATAAATTGACAGTTAGATAGCAAAACCCCTTTTTACTGCTGGTATATCTCAAGAAATAGTACAAGCACTTAACTGTTCCAATATGCCTGGTAATTATACAATAAAACACCTGTCTGACTAGATACATTATTTTGACAATATTACATTGAAGAGAAGAACTGAGCAAAGATAGATCGGTCACAGCAGCTCATGAAACAACCGTTTCCTTGCACTCTGCATTCAGCTTCACTTCCAAAGGCTGACACAGCCTTTCTCACCCCCGTTCTCTCAGTTGCCTTTGCAGTTTTAACAGACTGTTTAGCACACTGTCAACTCTAATATAAATGACACCCTGAGTCAAAGTGACATTATATTCATTGATTCCTGCCAGACTAAACAACTCTCCCTCTGTGACTATGAACAAATTAAATAGGCAACAGCAATTCCATATATTCAGAAAGATGCCAAAATGTACCGGAATTCCATTAAAAGCTTGCTTTGCAGTGACAGTTGGAAATTTACATAGCTCTTAGCAAGTGAAAAATCTACCCTGGAAAATTATGGGATTATTTTTTATTTCTTTTTTAACTTGAAAACTGAAAATAAAAGGATGCTTGTTTTTACTGATCTGTAGGCTATCTGCTCAGAAATAATTCATTTTCATACTACCACCTCCTGATGTTACTATTGGAGACTAATATAAAGATGTGAATGGAAACAACAAAATAAAAATAAAAAACACTGAATATAAAATATAAATATAAAAATGAAATGAAACAATCAAACTAGAGCTGGATGCCCAATTTAAATAAATGTAAACACCAAACCTTGGGATGAGGAAAGATATCTCATTAATATGTGTGAAATAAAAATAGGCTATCCACTTATTTATAAAAAATTTCATTTTCAGTAAATTGTCCTGAAGAGAATGCTTTTCCACAATTTCCACAGTATTTCTCCAGTGTCAGTCTCAGTTTTCAGAAATGTGAACGCATTCCCTAAGACTGTTAGCACATGCTATTCCCATTACATGCTAATAGTGAACTGTAATTCCTTTACAAAATGTAAAAAGTTGAGCATTTCCCTGAATCAAACCTGGCTGCATAGACTGGTTAGACTCAAATGGCAGCCATCAGCACTAATAAGATATTTGGAATCCTATTTGTATCTACGTTCGCAGCCTATTAGCTTATGGAAATGATATTCCAAATATTGCCTTGACAGTTTTTCGCATCAAAGTTAGGAGTATTTCCAGTTGCTGTGCTGGGATATTTCTTGTTCCGGAAAGCCAGTTGGTTGGCATTTGGTTGTGGTATTATATACTTTAAGCCCCTAACAGCTATACCTCTACATGTCACCTGTTAAGTCTTCTGCCTTGCTCACAGAGGGATGGGCCTCACCAACCAATTTCAAAATTGACCCTTCAAGGTCCTTGCATAGGGCCAGAATTACATATATCCCCCATTTGAAGAATCACGGGGAGTTGGAAAATTGGTGAAACTCTGTGACAGTGATCAACATTGTAGAGTAATATAATTATTATGCAAATGAGTGAAATAGTGGCTGCCATTGTCACAGTGGACCAAAGTCTCACTTCAGGTTTTCTAAGCAGATGTTAGGACCAAATGCTTGTAGCAATATATATGCCTTACATTCTAGGTATTAGTAACCATTCTAGGTATTAGTAACCATTATGTAGTATGTAGTGATCCATGCCCCCACCCCCCCAGGTCAGAAGAAGGAATATATTGCTTTAATTAACTACTCTCAGATGGCCAACCACAGGATAACGTCTGGGACACATTAAGACGTCTCTGGGGCAAAAGGTTTTCCAAAATATGCACTTCATATTGTTAAATGTAGTCAAGATAAATCCAGATTAAAACATAAAAACATATATTATTGGTATTGCTATTGGTATTTATTCCTATAACCGCCACACCGGGTCAAATTTACCCGTTATCAAAATGCATACATACAGTTTCTTATTTTTGTGCAGCCGCATTCTAGTTTCTAGGTGATGGCATACAAGTGTGTGATCAAAATCTACATAATTTATAACAATAGATTCTCACAGGGTCAGCTGGCCATACACCACACACTGTAACATTTTAAGAAACAGCTTTTATGTCTCTCTGATGTTGCAGTCAGCAAGGGCACTGGCTGAAGCTCGCACAGCGTGTAGTGCAAGGAACATCCTTGGATGTGACACTTGTCACGAATTGAATGCTTCTATGTGTGGGGTGTATTCTGGGGAAATAACACTGCGCTATCGTTGCACCGGAAAATACGAAGACATACTTGTGATTGACAATGCCTACAGCCAATGGATATCGACAGTATTACTTCCTGAAAGTCAGCGCGAGCTTACAAGGGTATATACATCAGACTTCAGCACAGAGTTGTGTACAGTATGCGACGTATTGCTAATGAATGGAAGAGGCTGAGACTAGGGACTGTACAGCACAGAGATTATATACTTTTCATTGGATAAAGATATTGTAACGTGGGCTTTCAATAGATGCTTTTCACTCACACAGCTAAAGCTGGGTGAAAACAGTTTCTGCCATCTTCAATTAACACAAAACTACAGTACATATTTGCAAAGCATTGTTATTTAGGTGAAGGGGTCTGTTCACTTGGACATCAACTGCATTAACAGTTATTGTGATGTTGCCTGTTTCCACTGCATGGTAACAGCTTGACTCAACTTGCCTAGCCTTGACTTGCTTCGGGAGCGTTTCCACTGACGTACCAGCTCAACTCGACTCTACTCGCCTCGCATGTTTGCTTTTCTATTGGGCAAAAGTATAGTACGTACCTGGTCCAGGAACTTTTTTAGTACATGCTCTGTCGACGTTCCAACTGAGTTGAGGCGATACCAAAATATGACTGGAAAACAATGCAAACTACTGATTGGATTGAAATGTCACTGCTTCATTGCACGACACGGACATACTGCAAGATACAAAAGCAGCCGCAATTTTTTATTCACCTTTAATTAAATGGCAACATCCAGAACCATGCCATGATCAAGGATGGTGCAGACATTATCTCAGCTGTCTATGAAATGTTCAACGTTATTATCTAGAGCTGGCCTGGGCAATCCATTTAATGTGATGGTCGACCAAGATGTCTCTGCACACAACTCCCGAAGGACATTCCAACAGTGTAGGGTCATACTATTTTTATTTTAATGACAACTTTGTGGTACTATCTGCAGTGGAAAATTAAGTAGGCTGAAGCAAGACGAGTAGAGCTAGTTCTACTGTATGCAGTGGAAAAGATCCCAAAGCCATTAGAGATGAGTTGTTATGATATTAAACCTGCAAGTTATGACCCACTTCATATTGGAGGTCAAAAAGCATTAGGGTTAGGGTTAGGGCAATTTACAAAAATGTAAATTGTAGCATGTTATTGATAAATTATTAAGGGTTGAGGAGCCTGAAACATTGTTATCAGATCAACAGATATATAGTATATTTTTCAGTACAGCACTGGTGCAGAAAGATCCACCGACAACTCACCAACAACGACACAAACATGCTGTGGCAGCTGATGATCCCACAGGCAAAACTGATGAATTGAACATTACAATGGGTAACTGCAAAAAGTGATACACTACCACATATTTCTTAACTTCGGGTTACATGAATGGAGCAGTAGCTAAGATACAAAGTCTTTAAGCCATTTTTTGAAATATGAACACAATCTACCTCTGTTATATATTAGAAAGATCTCATTTATATTAATTTGATTAATCAACTAAAAAACACAAGTGGCAGGAACAGTACCAATGAACAGAACTCTTGAATCCAACAAGGGAAATGTGGAGTGTTAATGTATGCACCACATGCACTAGGTTTTAAACAGCATTGCCAATTCAATGAATTAGCTTCTTAGCGTATTACTGTATTAGGGACAGTACACAATAATTGTCATTGAGGAGAAACTCCCAAATGACGCAGAGGAAAAAACAGCGATAGAGGAGATGAGCGAAGGCTACTTAGCCGTCCACCTTGGTCAATTACACAAAGACGTGATGATTTAAACAGATTGTTACAGGACATACTCTATCCAAAGCACTCAGGGGTTATTTGCGGGAAGTCAAATAATAAATAAAGACATAAAATGGCTGACATCCCAAACGTGGGAGACAAAAAGGACATATGGAAAGTGTTCTCTCTAATCAGTTCCCTTGGAAACAGCGGGCGTGTGGAACACACAAACTCCTACAGGAGCAGGCTGAGAAAATACTTGAATTTAATGCTCAACACCTAAGACCAATTGCAAGACAATATTACAATACAAAACAATATCCAAATATCCCACAATATCCCAATTACAACACAATATCCCACAGTGCTTTGTGTTACACTGAAAATAAGGATTTGACCTAATGTAATATTGATCTCTACACCTATAAATAAATTAGCCAGGATCAAAGCGGAGTTACATGTTCCCTTTTATGCATTTACACTAATGTTTCTTCCATGGCTAAAACTTGTAATCCTGCTCGTCGCACAGACGGCAGTAACTCCATTAGCAGGGTTTCTCATGTTGATGTCAGGCAGGGCATCAGTTTGCAGGGGAATCTCGTTGGGGAGCTTATTGACATTGTGTTTCATTAACTTGATTAATGACATCTCTTAGGGCACGCTCCACAGTAATCAACATCTCTGCACCAGCGAGGGGCTGTCTGCAGCCAAAGATGGAACTTCATGGGTTCCTTTTGCCTATTAGCCTGCACTTAGTAGTGCTGTCTCCCGACTGTGTCCGTAAAGAAAATACTGAAAAACCGTTCCTAAATATCAACACAAGAATCAACCATGTTTTTGTGCTTTTCACAAAAGCAGACGTTGCTGTAGTCTGGTGTAACCATGATCTATTGGGTTGTTGCCACCTACCTCTGGTTCATTTTGAAACTATTGGACAGCATTTATTCAAATGGCGTTGCTACAACTGTTTTGATCGCCTCGTCTAGCTTTACCACAATTTCAAAATATGCTTGACTTCAAGGTCATCAATACCCCACCCATATTGATCCACCAGCAGGATGGCTGTGAAGATGCTAAATCGAACAATGTTAAGCTAACATTCCAACTGCCTTGGTTTTATATAATAAAGGCACATTTTCATGAGAAAATAAGAGAGAGAGAGTTTCATCTTCAACCTGACCTGTGTTAACTAGAGTCCTTAATTGGTAAAACTACTGCAATGTATCAACTATTTGCTCATCTCCTCTTTCTCCACGTACAGTCTCGTTGACTGCCTGTACAGTATACAGTAGCTGGCCTCGGAGGGATAATGTCATTATAGGTCAGTCCATGAGAGGTGACCAGCCGGTCTCCCAACCAACATGAAAGCTGACTGCAGACACTACCAGGCCAGGTGAAATCCCACCTAGACTTCATATTTACCTTTCATCTTCTGATTATTACTGGCAGTTTATTTGCTAGCACTCTACTGTGTGTGTGTGTGCGTGTGTCAGGGGAGTGGGGAGCTCTGAGCCCCTAGCAGGTGTCATCCATGGCATTCTCTGAGGGAGCTGACTCGCCTTTTCAGCTCTTTTTCTAAGCCGTTCAGCTTGAGACAATAGTAGTCGACAGAAGTTCCACCGTGAATCTACAGCATAAAGCAAAATACGTTAATATATAAAAAAAAGTCATCCGCACTCAAGGCTCATTAATAGCAGAGGGGATGCTTCTATACTTCTATGCACTCTGTTGTTTTGTCACATGCTGACTAATGCTGTTGACTAATGCTAGATGTGACGCATGAGCTCAGACCAAAACAAATGCTTTGTGGGCCATACACACACACACTAACATGCACGTGGATGGCAGGAAGGCTATCGAGACCAAAATACTGTATAGAGTGGAGTAGGTCAGATTACAACGCACACAGAGAGAGTGTGATGTCACACAATTATTCCACTATATGCTTATATAGAAAATGTAAACATGTATCATTGTTAAGCATTATATACAATGTTGGACTGTACCTCTAACAGTGTATGTTTTCGCCATTGTCATGTCATATCAGTGGTTCATTGTAAAGAAACCATTTTTATCATAGGGTATGAAAAGCTGTCCTAAAACCAGCAAGGGCTAGCTAGCAAAAAAAAACTAACAAAAAATTTCAACAACAACCAAATCATCAAACAAAACCCCAATCCTTTTTCCTCTACTCGCTCTGTCTTGAGCCTATTGGTCGGCAATTGAACTCAATAGTGTGGATGTGGAAGCAAAAAACACATTTATTTTCTGAATCAAGCTTTTTGATCATGAGCATAATGCCAAAATCATCCAATGCTCTTGTAGAAGCCACACGTCTGTATTACTGCATATCAACCTTGTTGATATCAAACAAGGTCAATATCATATGTCCCATACTAATCAAGAGCACCCCCGCATGGACAGAATAAACACTATCAAATTATAACATAAACATCTACAGTAATTATATTTAGCCATCAACATTCAAAAAAATGCTGTTACTGTTGTGCTTTTGCCTGTTTTCCAGTTGTAGTTTGATGGCTTGGTTACTGTTCATATAAGGATTTTCTGAAGTGCCAATGAAGTGAATGAATGGACTATTCATGTCCCATTCAGTAAAAAAAAAGGTCACTCTTGAGCTCTATTGCAACACGCCACTAACAAACCTGTTGTACCTGTAGTGGCATTTATCTGATTGACAGGCAAGACATATTTTCTAGTCCCATTTTGAAAAATAGTCCACTGATTAGTCAGAATTATTCTTGGCACAATCAAGAAACTGAATCAACTTAAATAGCGGCAGGGGCTATCAACCAGAGCAGATAGTCTCACAGAGCATTGTATTCACTGATATCTAGGGGTTATAGAATAAAAGACTTAAGGCATGGCAGAAGAATAAAGCAACACTCAAATGATCCCTCTATTTAATGCATTTGCATTTGATCCATCTTACTGAGATATAGTTGTGTCTTTCCTTTGAGAACCTAAAGTATCTTTAAGGTTTGATCCCATTACAACCTTTACCTATTAGCATATATTTTCACCAAAGCTGTCAGTGACTAGTCACCAGGCCATTTAATGTGCAATAGCAATGCAGGGAGAGTGAATGTAATTGATGCTGCTGAACAGCCACGTCGGCCTCAGCAGTCCAGCTGAGCGAACAGCAGTGATGTCCAGGGTATTATCGTTTGAGGTCCCTTCCTTTAAACTCCTTAAGAACTGCCTCAAAAGAGACATTTGGTGGATGGGAGTTAAAGAAGAAAAGAATGTTGAAGACCCATAAAAAAGTGTTGTGTGTGCGTGAGTGCGTGTGTTTGTGTGACTATGTGCTTGCGTGTCTGTGCCCTGGGAGATGATGTGGTATATGTGCTTTTTTTCTTTTTTCTTTGGAGGAAGTTTCTTTGAACCTGCACTCTACCCTTCAACCTAAATCTGCCATAAAGACGAGAGCCAGTAAGAACTAACTTTTTAGCATGGTTGACAATGATAAATGACGCGGAATGCGGAATACAAACCCATATATCATTCTTTAAGATGTGCTATACTGTATATACTATAATACTATGTATTTTACAAATAAAGTAATCATAGCCATATAGCTTTTTTGTTTGTAGAGAACTGTAAATACATTTCAAATTGATCTTGGATCCATGGTTATGATGCAGTACAGTATATTATTGTTTTACTTCAAATACACTTTTTGTCTTAATAGTAAAAATATGCCTGTTATTAAAAAATGTGCATTTCCTATAGGGTGATGGTTTTGTGTTTTAAGTATTACATATATGCAATTGTATGCCACAAGCAGATGCAATGAGCAGAATAGGTAATTGAAAACAGGGATGTCACTAGACATTAAAATAATAGGAACAGATCTATGTATTGAATGTATTACAACTATACACTTATGCTGCTCTATACCACAGTTGTGGAGATTCTAGTTTTGACTTTCATCCTTGTCCAATATTAAGAAAAGACCTAATGCAAATGCTACAGTATGTGGGACACACGCACACACTAACATGCATGTGTGGCCAGCCCGGATGAAACAATTAACAGAGGATCTTGGATTATAACCTATAGGCTATGATTACACACATTGTAAATTCATTGTCATTACTATAGATTATTCTCTTCTGCATAACAAATCTAGCAAATTAGCTAGCCATTCAGCCATTCTCATTCAGCACAGTATGCAACGTTTTTTTATTATGCTGGAGTGGACCACGATAATAATGCAATAATTAATGCAAATAACCATTTGCATTCATTTTTAAAAAGGTGGGGGTTACAAACCATATGTTTAAATTGAGATGCCTGACTGATCAGATTATGGTTAAACTTTTTTACCTTCCTCACATCATGCAACATTTTTGAAATGATAAACCACTTATTTTCATTTAGGGGCCCCTACCAGCATCGGGCCTCATTGAAACATTAATGTTTTTTCCCCCCTTACTATGTAGTAGCCATATTTACTTTATTTATACAGAATATATATATATATATATATATATATATATATATATATATATATACAGTGTGCACATGCCAGATCCACAATGGGGTGAAACTAAATTAAACAAATGAGCTACAAAATCTAAATGAATAGGAATAAAACTTGATGAACAGGATCTCAAATAAAGATATCAACAATAATGCAGCATCACAAATGTGTGTCCCACTGCCACCATTTCCTGTCATCTTCAAACTCAAAGCCTCTGAAGCCGTTCTCAAGTTTTCTGTGAAAGCCTCAAAGTGTATCAACTATTAATAAAGGTGGCAAATCATGTTATTTTAAACTATAACTGCCAAGAATGTACATTGCCTATACCTAAAACCGCCAACGGATAAAATGTACCTGCTCCTGGATACTGTGTTTCTAGTTCAAAAATACACTGTAATTGTATTAATTGTCCTCAAAAATGAGTGTGTTTAAGTCGTTTGGTGCTCCTGTTTTATCATCTAGCTAAATGGACTTCTTTAACCCTAGAATGCACAACATGGGTCCAAATGGACCTGGATGAGTTCTTTTTTAATTTATAAACTTATATATGTATAAATATACATTTTCATAATTAAAGCTGCTAGGTCATTTTCCAATGATCATGGTTCAAATGGGTCAAACGGCGATAAAACCATGGACTGTAATTAAATGGACAAACCCTCTGTGACATTACCCAAGTTCAAGCTATGCTGGATCTAGCCATCGGCATCTTTGCAGTACTTGACCTGACCTAGAAATCCTGGCTATCATAATAATGAGATTAATGTATGTCTTAATATATTCTCAACTGGTCAACTGGTGGGTTATATATATATTTTTTTTTTTGTAATAAAAAAAACTTACAGTTAAACAGGGAAAAGCTGTAAAGCCCTGTTGCTTTTCGTAACATGTTATTTTCTGCTGTAAAAATTGACATTTTAACGTTAACTTTAACTCTATTGGGATTTATTTGCTTTTGGAGCCAGCCTCAAGTGGCCACTCCGAGAACTGCAGATTCTGGCACTTATGCGTTTGATTCATTATTCAGCAGCCGCTTGGGTGAAATCCATGTTCACTTCTCCTATATCTGACACAGCGTGTGTTATACAGTATGACTATTACTATTATCATTATTATCATTAAGTCCACTCACCATCTTCGCGAGACTTCTGAATGAAAGCGTCAACGCCGCTCTCGCCATAGTTCCCTTCTGAAGCCACGGTGGAGACGTAGTTCCACCTCATGGCCTTGACAATGTCCACCATGGCCTGCGCCTGGTAGGTGTCTGGGGGAACCACTCGGGAGAAGAAGTCGTATCGGGTGTTGTCACTGAGCTCTGGAGCCGTGGAGGCATAGCTCACCTGCGGTATCTGCACAGGAAGAAGCGCAGCAAGACACAATTAGCATCCTGCCATGCTGGTGAGCGGGGTTCAGAAACAACTTTAGGCAGTTAGTAGTGACCAGAAATAGCTCAGCTGTAAGGGGGGGGTGGATCTAAGGAAGACATGTCAGAGCGAGAGTGCGTACGGGAAAGTGAAATGAAAGGAGCAATGGGAGATCATTTTGCAGCCATTAATGCTGTTTTGGTTTCAATGATACGAGCAACCTGACATGAGAACCTGACCACCCTCTCCCTCACCTGGAAACCAGAGCATCTGCTTACCTACAGATCACTCCCCCGCCCTCCCTGAAAATGCACAATACCGCCTGAACAGTTTTGAAACTGTTTTGAAACAAAGCAGCTCAAGACAAGTATTAAGTCGGGGTTACTTTTGTGTTTTGAAGGGCACTTCAGTCAATACACAGTGAGACAAAATGTCAGACTGTCCTTTAAAATGTGGAAGGCCCTATATTATATCTGGTGTAAGATGGCACCAAGACACAAATGCCTTTGTGCCAACATGAAAGTGCCAACAGAGTTGACATTTTCATGTCCAGCGCCCACATTGCTTAAATAGCAAATGCACTTTTTCAAAATGAACACTGGAATAAAGTGCATTGTTTGTGCAATGTTTCACTTATTATCAATATTTAAACATGTACAGGTGCATGCAGAACGTGTGTACACACAACTCTTGTTACAAACAGGGATGCGCAGCAGCACACAGACATGCATACAAATGTTATTATTGTGTACAATATTGTATCCTGTTGGAATCCTGCTGTTGGGTATGGTCTGCATGTTCTTTCACTTCAAGCACAAGAATATCAATTTCTTCTGCAGAGGTGTTCTTTCTTAGAACTAAGCCTACATCCCCCAAGATAATAGCAATACATCTAGGTTCAAGTGTATCTAGCTTTTAAAGGGAATTAGAAATCATTGATTGTTTGATTGCATATTCTGGCCACTCAAAGTGCTGTACAGTAATTGCCTTACAATCATCAATGGTGGTGTCAACCACACAGAATCCATGTAACCAGCGGGAGCATATAGGGTTAGGTGTCATGCTCAAGGAAACCTCGACACTTAGTGAGGAGTTAGTGGTCGAACCAGCAACTTTCATCACCCGGCCACTGTTGCCCTATACACAAAATACATCCATGATTCATTTAGCGAGTAAATGCACAAGCCTTTTGTCCCATGCGCCTGGCACAGTAACCGTTCTCTTCTGTTCAACTAGCAAAAGTGGATTTTGGACACCTGCACCATACGCTTTAGACCGTGTACTGAGATCATTACAATGTCCACTTGTAGATACATGTGTTTTTTAATCATCAATGCAACCCAATGGAGATTAAATATCAACATTACAAACCCAACAATACATTTGGGCCTATAAAAACAATCAATAAATAAATAAATCATACTGTATATACATACTGTATATACTGTATATAAATCATACTGTATAATACTACTGTATATACATACTGTATATACTGTATATAAATCATACTGTATATACAGTATATACTGTATATACATACTGTATATACTACTGTATATAAATCATACTGTATATACTGTAAATGCACAGAGTGAAGGAAGTTGCACCACCGTAAGAAGAGAAAACATAATTCCACTTAGGAATGAACTTGCATTAGTTACTGTATGCCTGGCTCACCTGCAGCTCTAGCAGAAGAAGGAGCATGACAAGACACAATTAGCATCCTGCGGAGATGGTGGGCGGGCTTTGAAACAGCAGAAATACGTGTGTGTGTGTGGGGGGAGGATAAATAAGGAATAACTGGGTAAGCTTAATTAAGAAGAAGAGGTCAGAGGGGGAGAAAGACAGAGATACAGAGAAAGAGAGAGATAGATACAGAGAAAGAGAGAGAGAGAGCGAGAGAGAGATAGAGATACAGAGAAAGAGAGAGAGAGAGATAGAGAGAGAAGACAGAGTGGTCTAATGGCTTCCAGCAGCCTTCCTGCCTCCCTCAACTCAAAACATAGGAAGTATTCTAAACACCTACTGAGTCTTTTCATAGGCAGCACAGTGCCAGAGCTGCCTCAGACCGCAGGAGGCATGGCCAATCCACTAGCTACAGAAGATGAGCATGTCACTGCCATGGCAGGTGTTAACTTGAAGTAGTAAAACATGCCTTGGTGACATATATGCATGAATAGCATACTATAATAGATTATATTACACTTTTAAAGGGAGGTTAAATTGTCTGATTTTAGGATAAAAGGTGTTTATTTTCATGTGGGCCTGTGTGCAATACCCATTGCATGTAATGTGATAGGTACTATAGTGTTAACAAACTTGGCGTGTCTTAAACTAGACTTGACGTACGGCTAAATCTATTGTAGCACATTTACAATATGCAATGGCGATAAAGAGTTGTTCTGAATGTCTGATACATAAAAGCATGTCACTATCAGGAATTTATGTGGTCAATTTTCATTGTATTTTAGCATTGTCAATCACAAAACTATACATGATGCTTGTGCAGTGCTTTAATTTCTTAAATAAGTTACTAAATAAAGCACTACACATTACTAAGTCTTTCCTTTTCATTTCGGCAGTAATCCCAGTTAACATATTTACATTCGCTAACAGCAGAGTTGTGTCGCTGAGTTTCGCAAACAAATTCCACCGGTTTAAGTGTAAAGTACATTTGCTCGATGTTTTACAGTATGTAGTTGGTCGCCGTGGATGTCAATCAAAATACACACAAGTGTGGCTGGCTCTGCAAGACTATACACATCAGGATTTTAATAAGATGAAACAAATAAACAAACAAACAAACTTTGATCAATTCCCACATGCATTCAGACCGATGCATGTTATCTCTGAGCAGTAATATATTATACTGACTTTGAGAGGGGTGCTGAGGTTTAGTTGTTATCGTTCACTGCAGCACTATTCCTGTTATGCACCACTGGACGATGATGTGATCTTCTTGTCCAGATTACAGGCCCGCCCACATACAGTAGCCTCGGCATAATATTGTAGACCTAATCATTGCCCTGATTAACTGTGATAGTGTGCAGCTATTAACATATCTGATCACAAGGTCAAATTTTTTCAAGAAATCAAGAAAGTGTTGTGTGGCTTGTTCTGTACCAACTTATTTGTATTCCTATGTATTTACAGAGCCAGGGCTATGTAGTAACACCAGATTATTTTTTGACCCAGCACACACACACAGGCACAGGTAGGAGAACGTGAGGAGATTTTCGCCAAATTTGACAAAAAGTGTATTGGATTGCATTCTTCACTTGTACACACATTTAAATAAATAAAGCCTTTATCCGTTGACCAAATATTCTCTCATTTGCCATTTTGCATCTTCACAAGTAGGACTATATTTTCAAGTGTGACAACATCCATTTTCACAGGTAAATGTCATTTGTAATATAAAAAAAAGGCATATATATATATATATATATATATATATTTTTTTTTCCTACCGATGGCACATATTGATTTAGTACAGAACAGGCTGGGGTGGTCCCGGGGAATGATGACACAGTGCACAGTGTCTTTGATGAGGATGCATTGTCATGTTTTTATGACTCTAAACAAAATGAGGAGAAGGTGCACCCAGTGAAACATGATCCTAATGAAAAACAGCTCTGATTTCCCTCTGGGTGTTGCTTTGCCACATGCAGCATTTCATTATCGCAGACAGCAGGCCTGCAGGCAGGCAGGCACACACACACACACACACACTTTCTCCCAGATAACCCTCGGTATTAAACAGCTGACCTGAAGGTATCCACCCGCTCCCAAGCCCAACACCACTCTAACCCGCCTCACATATGTACAGATTAGATCATCCCAATACAAAAAATATAGCATTAGCAGGCTAAAATATTTACTGTAGGCTACTGTAAATTTGTATAATTTTCTTATTTGCACTTTTGGTACTTTTCTTTTATATCAGTACTGTATTTTAAACTGACATCGTCCTGCAACAGAAAGCATCCAAATACATACTTATACGTACAGTATATAAATAAATATAAGATAACGCATATCTCAAGAGAACATGGTTGGTGTGATGTATTTGCCTTATGGAGACAACATTATTAAAATAATGCCCGTGCTTCACCATGTTGGTTTGATATATTCATCATGACGATGAGGTTAGAGGCCAAATTAGCTGAATACCGTATCTAAATAATGAACGACTTCAACACAATGTGGGGATTCTATCAAGGCAGAAAAACGACATTCCAGACAGTAAGTCTCACTTATTTAATTGAGATTTACATAATGGTGTCTTATATGATTCCCTGATCAGTAAGCAAGGCAAATCAACTTATACAGCTGAACTAGCCTGTTCCCTCAAAGGCTCAAAGTGAACTTTAGCATGATTTTCTCTGTTTGAGAGCTTCTATAAAGTCTTAGAACGTTTGAAAATAGTTCAGACATTTCCGTCAATTCTTTTCTGAGTGATCAATGGGAAAAAAAGCTTTTGATAGTATTTACAGTAAATCAATGTGTAGCTAGAATATAATCAGGGGACATAAGTCCATACTGTACTGTATGCCAACAGTGGTTTTCTTTTCTGACATTTGAAATGATTGTGATTGTCCAAAGAGGTTGGTTTACAAATAGTTAAATCCTATTTTAACAAGTTAGCTACAATTACATGATTACAATATTAGCTTTTTAACAGTAATATGTATCCATGGTATTGTTGCAAGCAATATGTAGGAAAAGCAAGTGACGTTTCAAAAGATACATAGAACATAAAAACTACAATTGACTGAGCCTTGATTGAATAAGCTCCTCAATTAAGTTTGTGGAACGCATTACTGCATGACCATGCTTATTCAAGCTAGACTATTTTTGTTAAGCCTCAATAGTCCGAGCTTGCTTCATAGAATGTCCCCTGTGACCGGGGCTTATCACTGTGCATGAGACTGTCGCATCTGTACATACAGTATACAATAAAAGGTTGAATTTACCATTTGCATACAATATAATATAATATACTGAGGATTGTGTGAAAATGTACACATATCATGGTGTGTTAAACGAAAACTAGACATGCAATCTTTTTCATGAATATGCATGGTAAATTTAAATAAAATAGGGCTGTCAATCAATGAACATATTTAATAGATTAATTGCATGGTTGTCTAGTTAGTCATGATAAATGGCAAACAAAGCACTTATTTTGTATCTTCCTGTGTGGGCCAGAAACTCAACTGAGCACCAGCAGCTGATCATATTAGATATACTATATATTTGGATCAATTGCTAACTAACATTAGGCTAGGATCCATTGCTAACAAGCATTAGGCTGGAAATTGGTTTGGGAATTTCCACATGAATGTGCGAAACCAAACATGGATTCTGCTGGAGATTAAACATGTGCACCCGGCTGTTTAATTGCTGTGGGTATAAACAAGTACAAAAGTAAGCCAAGTATACACTTTAGCCAGACAAGCTGTTGCTTGGCTAGAGAGATAAGGAGCTGTCATATAAAAGATAAGTTTGCATATGCTACATTAAGCCCATTAACCGCTCTTGTACCTATGACTCTGTAAACCGAGTCAGAAAACACTTGCTCTGCTTGATGTGTAAAATCAAATGGTATTGATACAATGTTCATTCATATCATTTTAAGTGATGAGCTGAAAGTGATAACTGTGGCTTGTTGACAATTATGCTTCATTAAGCATGAACATGCTCAGCGTCCTCTTTGTTTTGTTCAATTACACTTCAAATTGAGTCTAAGTGCACTCCAACTTCCTTGAGTGATTGTAATACAATCATCCATGCTACAACATAATGATTTAAAGATACATTTGAATTAGGTTTAAAGGTACATGTTTTAATACTGTACCTGGATCACCTAATTAAATAGCCCAGCTGCTTACTTAACCCGCATGTTCTGATTATTTCAAATGTACTGTACGCACATTGCTCTATGACATACACCAGTTGGATGACAATAATTGTGCACATATGGATATGTCCTCAAAACAACTCCTCATATGTTCAATTTACACTAGTGTGATATATAGCCTTGCGTGAAGTTGCATCATCACCTTTTACAAGGTCACTGACCAGTGTTTATGAATATATGCCACATTTCAGTGTTACAACAGTGTTACTTGGGTTACTATCATATTGACTCTCTAAAGTCAATAAAAGTAGGTGTAAAAGTCTCAGAGATTGAGCACTTGACATATGGGAAAATGGGCTAACTTTTTTCATTACTGGCTTCATTTAATTGATATGAACATGTTGAAAAAGTTGAAGGGACAGGGACACATTACGGTGAATGTTCTTTCTAAAATGCTTTTAAATATTGAATAAAATTATCTGGATAAAGCAAGATACGTCTTTCACATAGCTTTCAATGAGACTGGAGTGATTTTTATTTTGTTATCACCATGTCCTTTAAAGGTTTGGCTGATTGTCTTCTGACTTAAGTGTTTTGTAGACTGAGATTAAACTGTGGGCTATAGTATTTTTACAGAACTCCTCATCTGAATTATTGTAATAAACAGCGACGATAATGTGTCCATTGGAATTAGCATGCACTAGGGCTGCACGATTATGAGCAAAATGCTAATCACGATTATTTTGATAAATATTGAGATCACGATTATTTATCACAATTATTCATTGATTTTATGAACAATGTATTTTTATTGCACGCACATTATGAAAAGACCACGGAAATCACTTCCATCTTGTGCTACATTCCTGCTAATGTACAAATATTAGCTTAAAAATAAGACTGGTCCTTAAAATCAGTGGCTTCAGTGGAAGTATGTGGCTTTGTGTGGCCCGCTCGGGGCTCCGAGGAAGCACCACCAGGACCTTCGTGACTTGATGCCCGCACGAGAGTGCTCCTAGGGTGGGTAAACATTTACCGAGATCCCGGTCGGTGCTCCGGAGGTATCGGCAAGTGAGAGGCGAAAAAGCGTTAAAATGCATTGTAGTAAGTTACAGCATACTGTAACGGTCTGGGCCGCGCCGCCGATGGGCGGCTCACCCTGCCCCACCGTTACCGGGGCCTGCGTGCTCCGCCGCTGGAGCCCGAGGCCTGGCCGTGGCCTCCACCTCCACCTGGGCCGCAGCCGCCTCCAGAGTCCGCCGCT
>JAODUK010049821.1:0-19243 GCA_027564635.1 Typhlichthys eigenmanni
TTAAAGTGACAGGACCTAATGATAATATTGTGTATACGTGTATTGATAACACTGGGGCATATAACCCAGGGGTTACACATAAAGCTTGTAGTCATATGCCAAAATCTTTTTAGAAACAAGCACAAGCACACTCTTTTATTTACTCTGCGACTGCCAGGCCAAAGTGACTGTAAGCTAAAACTCACTGTTTGTGTAACTCTGTGGCAAACTAGTCTAGTGCAACACAGTCATTTTTGACTTCCTCTTAAATTGCAGACTTATCCTTAAATGGTCTGAGGTAGATGAGACAAATTATAAGAAACGTTGATTGTCATTGATGATCTTTGTTTCAGTTTCTATATTACATCCATAACCTTTTAAAGTTATATTCAGTCATTCTGTGGGAAAGCTTGTTTATATTTGAACCCTAAAACAAAATCACCTCTTCCTTAAATGCCATCAGAAGCTCTGCCCCGCATACTGTAAACGCAAGGCTTGGATATTGTTTTGTGGTGCCTTCTGCATCTGCACCACTTTGTGTTCCTACTTACAGAGCAGGGACTGTGTAGAAACACCAGAATATTTTTCAGCACGCACACACAACGGGCAGATAGCAGGCCGTGAGTAGATTAGCTGAATTTGACGAAAAGTGTATCACAATCACTGACTATACCTTTTAATGCGATTGCTGTCTCTGCACACATTTGCTGTCTGATCAAAGTGGGTCAAGTTAGCCTATTTTGACCCAATCCTTTATGTCAAATTTGCATTTCTTTGAGCTGCGCGTGGTGACTACTAGTAGTAGTAGTAGTAGTAGTAAACCCTCACATGACATTGCGTCTGGACAGAGATGTCTCATTAAGGCACTGTGATTCTGTGTAATCCCCAGTAGACCAGTAGGATCCTGGCAGGTAGCTTGCTGTCAGTCTCCTTAAATGGCAGGGGGGAGAAAGATGCCCTGGTTGGACACGGAGGAGCCTGCTGGGCAACTGTTTGGCAGCAGGGCATCTGGTCTCCACACCCGCCAGCAGTATGCATAATTAAGCCCAATTTCCCCCCGACTGTGCTCGCCGTGTGCTAGTCACTGCTGTGCCGGGTGCCGTGGTCCAGACTAATCCCTGGCAGGGTGGTCACACCGCTAATAGGCCGCGGGACAAATCTGTTTATTGGACACCAGCTTCCAGCTCACCTGGGTCCTACTGCTGCTGTGTTTAGTCTGATTATTACGGTTTTATGTAATCCTATATATTGCAGTTTATGTCTTTTTATTTACTTAGAGTACAGTGGCCAGGTTAGTCATTTGATTGAAACACGTTTACATTTTGAGATCAAATGTAAGTTGTTTCATCTTCAGTCTTTGTCATTATCATTGTAGATACGGTTGTGCTGTCAATCCACTTTGGTTTTATCTTTTGAATTCACAGGATGCAGATTCAGAATCAGTATACGTTACGGCTCGTTACACCTCATTTATATGGTCACAATGGAACTTAAACTGCAATGTGGAGCTGAATATTGAAGACGTAAAGTATTTCATAATAATATCACATTACAGTTGAAAACAGACTGGTGGTCTTATTGTCAGGTCAGCGTGAAGAAGGATCTTCTTTAACATGTTCATAATATTTGAGAGTAAGTTGAGCAGAGAATGCATTTCGAAGTGTTATTAAATATCCTCCCGTTATGCTGGACAAGCTTTCCAACAGAGTCACAGCCTCCTAGAATCTCTTTGAAACCCCTGGATCATCCTTTTGATATTCCCTCAGGACACTTACGAATTAATTAGATAGGTTATCAACTGTCATAAGAGGATGAGGCGGATTGACGAGCAGGATTCTGACTCATGCCCTTGAGCTCGACTTAATGTGGACACACAACGATGCGTTTAAAGATATGAGAACCTTAAATTGACAGGTCAAAGGTATAGTAAGTAATCCTGGAGAAAGTTTGTTGATATTTGAACATGATCAGAATGAAAACACCTCTACCTTCATTGGCAAAGGGTGCTCCCTCAGAAGCACCACACATTGCTGAGGCTAATAGCTTGTTGCTGTGTGTGGTCTGCACCACTATGTTTATGTAACTGGGAACACAAACAAAGTGGTGATGACCATGCTACATAAAACTATCAAGCCTTGGCAATGCATATCCAGTGGACCTTTCGCCAGGGGTGAGTTAGCCACACCCACCAATTTTAATGGCGGGTTTATTCCAACTTCTGACCATAGCATCCAACTAATTTAAACAGGTTTGACGGAGATACAGTGATTCCAGCTGGTGTGATTCTATTGTTTGTCGGAGAATACTGCAGCGTAGCAAGTGACAAACCAGCCAGATTTGTCGTATGCTTGTCAATCAAACTCTGGCAAAAGGCCCATTCAAACATCAACAAGTTTACTCCAGCATCACTGACTCTATCTTCAACATGCTAAAATACTAATTATTGCAATCAAACTGATTTAATGAAAACGATGAGGTAGTTTGAACCACTATGTTAATTTACCTCATTATTAGGCTCTATACACAGTTCCATGGATATAGATTTCGAGGTCACTGCTTGGTTCAATTTTATTTTGTATGCAATACAATAATCTTTATAGTGTACACAGAGATGTAACTACCGCTCTACAAAAAAACACATGCCCGCTTCTATTTGTTGTGAGTGCAGTGCAATGTTCCTACTCCGTGATTGGCCCGCTGATTTCACACAACCCCCCTTCCCAACAGGAAAGCTCTGTGTGTGTGTATGTATGTGTGTGTTTATTAGAGAAAATCATTGATATCATTTAAAAACTTGATACACACTTGGATCCATTTCTACTCAAGATATTGAAATTGTGTAATTGCTCCAGCCATTCTTAGTGGCAGGTTGTGTTTATGTTAGGATAGTGGTGGTTATTGATTAGGGACCGGGCTGGTGACTCAAAGCCAAAATGTCATGTCTTCGTCATGCCTGGTCTATGCATCCGTGAGCAAGATGCCCAACCTCTACATGCTCCTTAATATGTTTATCTGCATTCACTGTAAGTCTCTTGATTAAGGGGTCTGTTCAATTATGTTGTTTGTTTCTTTCGGTTTATTTATGATTTTTGGTGATGAATCTTAACCTCGTTCGCCCGACTATTGCTCTCAGCATAATTTATTTAACTGAGATTACAGTCTGGAAACCCTGTTCACATTAGCATTCACACAGCCACCCTGCTGGTGGTCTAATCAGGGTGGAATAGTGAGATGATTGATGTCAAGCATGGTTCTCAATATTGGTAGAGCTAGATGAGGCGATCAAAACAGTTTTAGAAATGCAGATGGTTAAACGCTGTCCAATAGTTACAAAATTAACTAGAGGTCTACGCCCAGAAGAAGGCGAAATGTCCATTAACACTTCCTAATGGGGTGTGGACAGACCATATCTGTTTACACCAGGCTAGCTGAAGCTAGCCATTACATAACTCTTGATGTAGGGCAGCAAATAGAGGTCTGTTTCTGCTTGTGAGCTTCTTGCTTGTGATGTGCTCACTGCATGCACCAGTTCCTGCACCGTGCTGTAATGCCCAGGGTACATGCTATGAGCTTGGATAGGCTACATTTGTGACACTTCACTTAGCTGGCCTATTCTTTACCCACTTACTTCCTCCCTCTTAACTAAATCTATAAATCCTCAGCATTCCTCACAGCACACACTATTGTACTCCAGTGTTTCCTTTTAGCACGCCCGCATCTTCATGGCTGCCTGCAAGATGAGACCATGTAGGTTTGCTAAGAGAAATAAACGGTTTAAGGTAAAGCCTAAGCTGAGTAGCAGTAGTAGTAAGTAGTAGTAAGTAGTAAGTAGTAGTGGATTCAATGGCTGGAATCCGCCATGGGGCAGCCAGCATTAGGCGACTCTGATTGGACAGTGGACCGCTGCATATTATGAACCCTACAGACAAGCCTTATGTGTTTTAATCTTGGATTTGCAAATGTGACTGGTTCACTAATTGGTATTTTTACATGCTAATGTTATACATAAAAAAGTATACTGGTTATTTAGATGAAAAGCTCTGTTTATTTAATACATAAATAAAATGTTTAATGGAAAATAATGAGGAAAAAATGTAATAATAATTGACAAAATACAAAAGCTATTTGTCACACAATATTGTGCGTCAACTTGACATAGCAAAAATAGCCAAATTTCTTATGTGCAAAATGTCGCGCTAAATCACACAAGCTGCTTCAATTCAAATTCAACATGTTGGATTGCCTAAAGATGGCCGCTGATCACCCCCCACACGACGATGACATGCATCCCACCAAGCAAACAAGTTGGCAGCATCGACATCTTCTTGGTGTATTCCTGCCTTTGTGTCTTGAGTCAACACTATTGTTCTGCAGGCTACAGCACTTGGAGACACTCATTTAATGAGACGGCTCTGAGTGTGTAAATTGTAGGTTTCTCAGAGCTATTATAGGAGATGCGTTTTGGAAAGGGAGGGGGGGTAGCTATTACACTGACATAAAATGGGCCACGTGTGTGCCTAGCAGAGCAAACGTCACACAACTCTGTTGTAAAGAAGCTATAGGAGGATATTGCAATGTCCCGCGAAAGCTAGTCGGTTCTCCCACATATCACTTAATGTGTCACAGGCTTTCAGTACTGCGGAAAGATGTTTACAGCAGTTTGCTGTGTACAAGCACTGTGTATTCAAGCAAATATTGTCATTTCAGACGCTAACCTGATATCAAAATTGAACATTGAAACATTGAATATCTTCCTCCAATTCAGAACTGAATGATAATGATAATGATGATCTCAGTGGAAGTCTCATGTCTCTGTTGCAAGGGGATTTGGTAATAGGCTGGTGGAATCTGGCACTGGGATTTCCACGTACCAAGTTTCCCAGATCCCACTGGAGGCCTGCTCCTGCATTCAAGCGTATAGGCAAACCTCTATAAGCTCATTTACTCACTCCCTCCATCCTACAGTATGTCTTTCCTTCTCCATCTCATTGCTACATACCCTCTCTCACCCCACCACCACTCTATTCCACTTTGCAGATTAAAAGACAAAAAAAGGAAAAACGGAGCTGACAGCTCAATTGAGCTAAATCTAACTCCCAGCTGGTGCCTAGCTCTAAATGTATCGTGATTCAAAACAACGAAGGAATCATCATTGTTATTCAATACTGTGTGCTTGCAATAATAAACTGACAGAAATAGTTTTCCTAAATACTTGTTGTTGTTGTTGTTGTTGTTGTGTCTATAAAATGAACAACGCTGCATTTGAATGTACAGTATCTCCACTCAGGGTGATACAGCTACAAGGTGTTGTTGACGTTCTAGCCCATTATGTGCTGCTGGATCATGCTTCCTCATTCCCGGCCTCCCACTCATTGCTGTAGTTGTACAGTACAGGGAACTCCTGAAGTAAAGCCAGCCCCACCTGCATGTGGGTGGGGCTGGCTTGTGATATGAACCATGGCACTGTGTTACAGACATGATAGCTAACTGCTGTTAGAGTGGGACATGGAGATAGCAATCGGCGTAAACAGTCGCACCCACCATTTATAGAGCTGTTTGTATGAAGGAGGTCTTTATATTCCTCTGTGCTCTCTCCACAGTATTTGGCGGGGTCCCAATGTGAACTGTGTGGACAGCACTGGATACACGCCCCTCCACCACGCCGCCTTAAACGGACACAGGTACATGTCACGACCTCTCTCTCTGTGTGTGTGTGTGGAGACATTGCAGCAGTGCTCATAAAGCGCTGCATTAAGTCACATCTGACCTCCCAGTTCATCATCCCACTGGGACGGTGAATGCTATTGATTGTCTTGACTGTGTTTTTATTTTCTGAGTTGCACTGACCCTCTCCTGGATCACATCTGTCGGCCGTGTGTTGTGCCGTCTGCAGCGACGTGGTGGAGGCATTGCTGCGGAACGAGGCCTTGACCAACATTGCCGACAACAAGGGCTGCTACCCGCTGCACCTGGCTGCATGGAAGGGAGACCAACGCATTGTCAGGCTGCTTATACACCAAGGGCCCTCGCACCGCAAGGTCAACGAGCAGGTCTGACATAGGACTCTGCTTTCTGTCTCTTGCAAATGATAGCGCTTTCAGGTTTGCATGTTATACATGTCAGCAGAAGGCACTAGTAGAGGGACACTTTCATTACAAGTATTTTAGCTGTTAATTAATGTACGAGGCTAGTTACTTGTACGAATTACAGTCTGACTAATACTGGACATCGGAGGGATGTAGTTGTTGTTCAAAATTGGCACATCACTCAATCACCTCATCAGTCATCAATAAGGTATATTTTGGACAATATATTGACATGATTAATTGAAGTGATGTATCATGCATGTTGCAGCTAGATTGTAGGTGGTTTTATGATGGCAGCGTATCAAATGCTACTCAAAACCTGCAGATGTAATCAAAAGGATCTTTACTTCAGTAGGTAACTACTGAGGGATTCACTCAAAATGTTTGTTTTACAGTTAAAATTTGTGTGAAAAGTATATGATATCGGACCCAAGAGTCCAGTATTGGTCAGGCTCTAGTCCAAACTCATGGTGTCTATACTGAAGATAACTCTATTAGAACGCGGCAAACAGTCGTTTTACTGATAATAATGGGATGTATGCTAAATTAAGTTAAGGCCTTGTAACTCCTCAACAGCTCAGCTCACTCCTGGTACTGGAAGTAGTAGATAATCTAATTTTAAAATTCATGCTTTAGTTGGCAACAAATATGTGCATCATTTCTATTTGAGCTGGCACTAAAGTCATATAGAGCATGACAGCTATAATAGGCTAGACCTCATTTGATATGTGCAGATAAAGATATTTTTAGTGTAACGCCTGTGTTCTCCTCTACACTTCAAATGTAAATCAAGTCACTGACTGTTATGATCTGCGTGCATTAACCTCTTCTGCATTGCGAATTTGACTTTAATGAAGTGGCGTGATGCTTTGTGTGAATGCAGAACTGCTCATGGCTGCTAGCTGCACAGCCGTCCACCAGACCAACAACTACCAAACTACTTGTCTGTGGATAGAAATGACACAATGTGCCCTTTACACATAAACACAGAACGACGTTGATTTGACTAAACAGTTGATAATTTACATTTATATATTTAATTAAGACTTGAAGCCAGATGAATATGCTAATTGGATGTATAGCCCCAGGTCTCGCAGATGGAGAACTGCAGAATGGCAGACCAACGGGTCATATTGTGTCATTTCTCCCAGCCTGGTCATGCCACGATTGTTCATTAACTCAAGCCTAATTGTTTCTACCCCCTGTCTGTTCATATAGCTTGACCCATATTATTTGTGACCATCATTCATTCATTGCCTGTCTGACTATGTGACACAACACCAGCTTATCTTTTCCTCCCCACTTCCAGAGCTCTGTAGAGCCTAAAGAGTACAAACGCTGTGGCCCCTTTGACTCCTATATTAACGCCAAGGTGTGTACACAATGCTGCCTTCCGAATGTCTACCCTATAACTTCTTTGCTGCCTGCCTACAGTTGTCTCTCAGCAGACCTCAGCTTGGTGGTGGCTTTGGTTTGTTACCATTGCTTGAATTGCTTCTCTGCTGCAGAGATATGAAAATAACCACACAAGAATTGGTTTCTGTGTTTAACTGCTGCCCATTCTAATGCTTATTCACCTGCTTTTCTCTCTGGAATCATAAAGCGCTTGTTAGCCACCTCACATATACAGTAATGCATGTGAATCCCACTTGGGTGATTAACCCACTAATGGTCCACCCACAACCCATTTCCCTTAGGGTAGACCTGGCCATAGCCAGCTACCCTTCACTGACTGTTGTGTCAATTTCTGTGACTAGTCTGTCAGCCTGCTAACCTGTTTCCATTTTGAACAGGCAGTGAAATGCCTGTTATGGCCCATAGATAATGCACAATCCTAATTCTCCTCTGGACCAATGTCTCTGTGCTTGTTGGTGCAAGCTCTTTAAAGTACAATGCAGCAAAATTAACGTAATCATTTGATTTCCATTTAGTTATTTATGTTTACCTTTCGCTGAGACTAAATGTAAATGCGTTGGTACAGTACTGCCTGTGCCATGAGTCTGCATAATGGGTGCATTCTGATGAATAAGTCAGAAGTGTTGGTAGCGGTGGTGCTCTGGCCCCTGCCAGTGGCCCTGGTGAAGGCATTGCGTGAGTGCAAGGGGGGGGGGGGTGCGTGAGCCTATCCCACTGTGAACTCTCTTGAGAAGGGTGCATTTGTGTGTACCGGTCTCTTTGCATCAGTGTCTTTCTGAAGGCACTTTCCATCTCGTGTGTGTGTGTGTGTGTGCGTGTGTGCGTATATCACGTGTGCGTGTGTGTGTGTATTTTTGCATGTGTGCAATGCATGTGTGTGTATATCCAAGAGTGTGTGTGTGTGTATTACATGTGTGTTTACTGGTATCCACATGTGTGTGTACGTGTGTGTGTGTGTGTGTGTGTGTGCATACACACGTCTGTTGTGTTAGCCTGCTTTGCCGGGGGGAGAGGAAGAGGGTGACGTTGTCATGGTGATATCGCCATTGGTGATTGGTTGTGCAGTGGTGTGGAGTGCCCTGGTAGACTGAAGGAGACGGGGGTGTTTGTAGGGATGGGGAGCGTCAGGGAGTTGACTAGCCACACGTGGTGGAGTGTGGCACAGGGCACAGGCCAGGCCTCACAGAGGACCTCCTGTCGCCCCACTCACAGTAGCACAGCAGCACCCAGCAAGGACGTCTCGGCGTTAGCGGGCCAGCCAGCCGCAAAGCACTTATTTGTCACTACTTATTTCTCTCTCTTGGTTTGTCTGCTGTACTTTGATAATGCTCCTAATGTCTCACGGGAATGGTATTTATCTATTTATTTAACGCTTCGCTTGTGTACCTCCAGGAATGTCTGTTTCCTACTCAAAGTGACCTAGTCAGCCTGTGATTAATTATTAGTAGTGTAGCGTGTGTTTTGATTATGTTTCACAGCATGTTAGCATGCTATGCTGTGTTATGAATGTGTTCATTGACCCCCTTTTTTAGTTGACGATAAGAAACACACAAGAGCAAACTTTGTCTCTTTTCCCCTTTACCTGTTTCTGACCCAGGCACAGATGTGCGTGGGGCTTTCCCTACAGCACATTCCCCATATATAACCAAATGCAGCCTCTCAGACAGGAGGAAATGGCTTGCTGGAGCATTCATGATAAGGCCGTAACATTCTGGCACTGCACGCCTGTATACACATTCATGTTGGAAGTGGAGCATATAGGCTTTATCTGTTAGGCAGGCTGTATTTGGAAAGCTTGCCGGGTAAGCTAGGATCTGATGGCATCGCCCTCAGTCATTTCTTCAGACTCAGCCCCCTCATTATCTGCAGAGGAGAGCTTGTTCCTCTCTCTCCTCCTCCCTGGGCACAACGCCCACAGTCTGCTCCGAGTTTACAATGATCCTGTTCCTGGCCCTCGATACAGTGTGTCTGCCACTTTCCTCCACCACGCACAGCGGCAGCAACCGCCCCCCACTCGCCAACCCCCTTCTCCCCCTTCCTCATCTCGTCACAGCCGATATAGGCTTGAACAAGCAGCAGAAGTGCCCTCAAGGGGACATCTTATCATTTAATGGAAGGGAACCCCTGCTTTCGTTGTCATGGTGAAATATTTGCATACCGGTGACTCCTGCGCTTCCTATTGGTGGGAGCCAGCTGTTGATGGCTGGCGAGGAGAAGAGCATTTCAGATCAGAGATGCTACCTAACCCCTCAAAGGCATTCTGGTTATTTGTTATGAAGCGCGTGTGTGTCATTGCATCAAGGGTGATGCATTGATGGTGAAACCACTGGTTGAAACGCATCCCACATTACATCTATGGCATCCTCAAATAAAATGTATTATTGTTTTATTATTATTATTATTATTATTATTATTATAATGATCTAAAAGGAAGCAATCACTTTATTTATGATGAATGAAAAAGTACGTAATGGTCGGTCAATATGACAATATATTCTGTTTGAGAATATACATTTGCCGATTATACCGTGCATTGAATCAAAGGCCTGGTTTGTTTAACATGATTTGGGTTGTTCTGCGGGAGAGCCCTTGTGAGGCAGAGGTATATTTAATAGCATTTAATTAATTGGATTAGGCAGAAATAGACCAGATGCTCTTTTTTTCTTGGATAGAAGGCTAGGTAGATTTGTTTGTTGAATTTCCCATTTTCCAACTAATTAATATTTCTTATTATATTAATATGAGTATATATATATGCACACGCCTATGCTACGGCTGGTAGACAATTAGATGGTTGTGCTGTTTGCTTACTAAGCCTCTTTTCTATTGAACATTTGATGAGTAAGCAAAGAAAATGCCAGCAACGGGTTTATCTTTAATACCTAAGTCTGGGAAGAAAATGTGGTATTATTTTTATTATTGCAACAACAGCAATCAGTATGTTTAGGGGAAAATATCACCGCCCAAGTGCCTTACTTCTCCTTAAACCTAAGAGAACGTAAGAGAATCTGCAAATCTCTTAAAAGTCGTATACAGAAATGGGGTGTGGTTTTCTCTGAGCGTGGATGATTGGATGTAGGCCTAGTGATAGGGCACAGCCCTGTGACACAACAGCATTCTGCCCTTCTCCATCACCTACAACCTTCCTACCATTTCCGGGGGGGCAACATAACGTAACCACTTCCTTATACTGCTGCCAGTGACCACGTCACGTGACGGAGGTCACAAGTCAAAGCGTGTTAGCGTCTTCCAATTCTGAGTAGCTTCACAACATACAAGTCTTTTTTTCTCTCCCAACATTCCACAGTGTATGGCACCACACTTTATCATATAATCCTCAGATTAAGGTCTTTGGCAATTGATAAAACGTGCACTGACATCTACAGTAACTGTAGTGGGATGGCTGGTCATGGATTTACGCCTAATTTAGGTGTTTTTTTTTTTATGTTAGCTCTGCTGTAAAATTGTGATTTCCGTTTTAAAAGGACAAGGACTGTCCAGGAAGATCTTAGCTATGCATTTTGAATGCTAATCTCTGGTTTACAGCTAAAATGCTTGTTAGATTTTCAGTTATGGGTATTCAGCTCTTACTCAAATTATGACTTGTACTTCTGCTTTTTTATTCTATATACGTCTTTAGCATTTTTATTACTTAGAAATAATGTTTTTTCCATAAATTATTTACAATACTGGAATAATATTTCATTGGTTTAAGTGATTAAAGGGTAGCCTAAATGTATCCTATTTTTTCACCTCCAACAACACAAATATAGATAACATAAGAACACAGAATGTGGCATAAGACAGATAAATACAAATTCCAACAAAAAGTGCAATACAGCCAGCCAACCACACAAAAATAAAACCAAACCTGGCCAGTTGAACTATTAGAGTAATTTGTCAATATTATATTTGTAATTGATTCCTTAAAAGCTCCGGGTTTAGAGACGAGACCACATTGCGTTGGGAGAGCCCTTGCAGACCCACTGGCCTCATATGAGAACACATTTAACATAGCTTCCTCACAGGAGGCTGTAGGCAAGCATCTGAGTCATACGGCTGCTCTTTGCCCGTCTGCAGGCCTGAGACAAGCGGCTGGTCAGCCATGGCTAATGGATCAGATGCTGGCTGACACACAGCAACAGCACGCTGAACATTGCATAAAGGATCCAGGGGCCCTAAACTGTGTGTGGGGTTGGGGTCCAAGGTACAAGACTGGACCGAACGTCAATGTCTACTGGGTTGTAGCAGAAAAACATTTGAATGCCTTTTTTATTTTTTTGGTCTAAACAGTGGAGGCTAACAGTGGAGGCTAACAGTGGAGGCTAACAAAAAATAAAACGCACACTGGTTCTCGTTCCCTAAAGTTGAATATCCCTGTATGTGAATAGCATTGCAGTTGTAATGACTTTGTTTTTAAGGAAATTTGGTGGTTTATTATTGAAGTAGTAAACCTTGTAAATCAATGAATCCGGTGTTATTGCAGCATGAGATGCGTGCCTTTCTGCTGAGGTCATACGTATAGTCACAGTAAATCTCTCTAAAAAGCCATCTAGCATGATGACAAAACACTCGACACATCAGATGACAGCATGCTCTTATGACATTCCTCCCTAGCAAGGATCGTGTAGGCGTGTGTGTTTGCACGGCCACATTACAACACAACACAACAAGACTACGGGGTGAGAAACGTATGTGTCCCTTTTCCATTGCAAGATCCCATCACGTTTTATCTATATTAGCTTTATACTAAATGTTGTTTTTACAGTTCAGGCCTTGGGGTGTGTCATTGTGTTCCTTCTAAACCCCTCCCCCTCTTCTGTCAGCTCAAGCTGCGACCTGCTGTGCCAGTAGAGTGTGTAGTAAGACAGTGTGTCTCCATCTTAAAAAGAAACCCACAATAAAGAGACAACCAGTTTAGGCGCTGGTGCCATCTGGCAGTGGGGCTTGGTGAGCGTCTTAGAGCTGGTGACACCTTATTCTAAACTAGCCTCTTATCTCTATCGTAGCGAGCGTCTCAAGCTGGCACGACTGTGTCCTTGGAGGTCCTCTCTTGCCAGTTTCTCAGGCCTTTGTCGGTGTTAAGATCACGTCTGGTATTGGTGACCCACTCTCTTGACTGTGGTTTTGCAGAGCTTGGGAGTATCTGCCACGCCCGTGTGCATAATGCGTACAAAGGAGCCGAGAGTTTGCCTCACTGTTACTTTACGCGTCTATTAAACATTTGTTCCTGATTTTCACACGTGCAAATTGTTACTTGGATTTACCTTTGAGTGGTGTAATGCGTTAATGTGCCCTGGCTGCAGTGTTCCCTGTAATCTTCAGACTAGTGTCTAGGAAAGAACACGATCACTAGTGATATTAGCCAGAAGCACCGTAAGTGCTACTGTGTCACTTCTGCTTAATGAGGCACAGGCCAATACAGATTGTTAAACCGTAAGTTCAGTTGAGCTCATGCATTGTATGGCTTGCCCCCTGCTGGCAGCACATGGTCAGGGTGTTTGGGTTAGTAAATCTGGGTATTCACTATTATTTGGTTTAGTTATATCTTTGTGTAAAACACTTTGAAAAACAAAGTTTGTAATTTACTTTAACCCCTGTTTTTTAATTAATACACATTTCTGGAGATTTTCTGTTTCTGGACAGCTTGTTGTGGATTTGTACATTGTTTTGTTGTGTGTAGTTGTAAACTCATTGGGTCGTTTTATTATGTATTTTATTGTCGGGGCACATACAGGTTAGCAATACACATTAACAAGCCTTTTAGCCATGCACTTTGGCTGCTCACTTGTTCCTGTTGTGTCTTTTCATGCTTCCTGAGCAGTGAGCACCAATCAGTTTTTTTTATTGATATGTTGCTTTCACTCGGTTTAGGGTTAAGAGTTCTCTCTATGCCCTGTAGTAATTTACCCTATTGTTGTCGGTTAAGTAAGCACAAAGATGGCTGTTTATGAGATATTTATAGAATCACTCCCCTGCGTACTTTTATCTCACAGCACATTATGCATTGCTCCAGACCAATACCAGGGAACCTAAATGTCACACAGTCTTCTGCTTTGTGTGTCTAATCCCAGAAAAGCCACATTGTCACATCCAGCTATAGTTATGATATACTGCATAAAAACAAAATGTCCTTTTCTAAGCATAAGCATTTTCCAAACATGCTAGCTCAGTAGCAACACTAAGAACAGATGCTAGCACTTGTGTGGTACTGCTTGTTAATCAGTGGGTCACACTCCGCCTCTTGCCAGAACTGTTTCTGCCCTGACGCCACAAAAGGACTGGCTCATAACTCTCAACCCTCACAACCCTCCCACCCAACCTATTTTTATAAAGGAAACCCACGTTTGTATTTTAAATAGAAAAAAATTAGGTGATATTCACATTTACCTCTGATACACTTGCTTATTTCTTATGCATATTTCCCCCAGAATTATGTGCCCATGTCATGCACAGTTGCGCAAGCTGTTCAAGTGTGTTGCAATGGACCTTTCAATTGACAGGCAATCTGACTAATCAGAAGGCCGAAATAAGTTGCTACATGCCACACTGTCGGATAAACAAGAATCACTGCCTTCGCCGTGGGAATGTACCGGCTGCAGACAGAAAACATGTTTTATTTCTATTTAAATTAAATAATGGGCTACTAGATGTAAATGAGAAACTGAAACCTATATCCTGCCGTTTTTCAGATTTTCCCATTATTGTTAATGACACAACGTTGGTCGTCTCTTGTGTTATGGTCAGCTCAGAGCCATGTGGGTCAGCTGTCTGACAGACCCGCCCATGGGCGTGGCTAACTCGCATCTGGGTAAAGGTCCATTGTGGAGCAGTGTGACGCCACATCTTCAAGAGGAAATTGTTAAAATAATAATAATAATAATAATAATAATAATAATAATAATAATATGGCAGCTCTGGTCATTTGTCATACACCCTTGAACCAGCAGGCCGTCATGTCCTGGAGGTCCCTGCCAACCCACGAGCCTCTTCACCCAGCCTTTGTGTCACTGGCATGTAGTGCCATCCTAGCCCCGCCCCCTACAACCTTAGTACCCCTCCCAGTCTGCCACGCATGCAAACAGAACCCGCTCTCCAAATCTGCAAGTCCTTTTCCCCGGGTCTCATGAAGTGTTCCACCCAGACCGGTGCTCTCTTCCCCCCTCCCCCCTCCACAGCTGCTGCTAATTTGGTGGGTGGTCTCCAAGCACCGATTGGCTTACTACGCTCACTGCGACGTCTACGAGTCACTTTTACATGCTCCTTAACCGCCACAATCACCCCGCCCCCCCCCCCCCCCTCCCCTTAAATCTTTCACCCCTCCCCCCCTCCAACTGGACCCCCCTTTGTTCCTCTGCGTCCGCTAACTCCTCACTGTGGCCCATGACACCACAGAACAACGACAACGAGACCCCCCTGCACTGTGCCGCCCAGTATGGCCACTTCGAGGTGGTGCGGATTCTCCTGGAGGAGCTGACGGACCCCACCATGAGGAACAACAAGTTTGAGACCCCCCTGGACCTGGCGGCCCTCTACGGGCGCCTGGAGGTGGTCAAGCTGCTCCTGGTGGCCCACCCCAACCTGCTCTGCTGCAACACCAAGAAACACACACCCCTGCACCTGGCCTCGCGCAACGGACACCTGGCAGTGGTCCAAGTCCTGCTGGACACGGGCATGGACATCAACTATGAGGTGTGTGTGTGTGTGTGTGTGTGTGAATGCGTGCGTGCGTGCGTGCGTGCGTGTGGTGTGTGTGTGGTGTGTGTGTGTGTGTGTGTGTGTGTGTGTATGTAGGTTGGAGGTGAATGATTGGAATTCATTATTTGCATAGTGTATGTCTCTCACTCTGTGTTACAATATGCTGTCATGTCCCACATCATGTTTGAAACTGAAAGAAGTTGCTTCTGAGTAGTTGAGCTGGTATTGCTCCCCCTGGTGGACCTACCTGGCCTAGCGGCATTAACTTTGCACCAATGTCTCTCTCTCTCTCTATCTCTCTCTCTATCTCTCTCTCTATCTCTCTCTCGTCCTTCAAGGCTCTTTACTACATCCTGCAGGTTTCAATTAGCATGAAAACGATCTGCTTTGATTTCTGAACCAAATAATTGTCCCAAGAGGTGGCTGCTTGGGTAGTGGGTCGTACATAGCTGCCCAGCACAGTATTTTCACAAATAGGATTCTTTATTGAATCAAAGGTAGGGCAATCAAAAGTTAGGTCAATCACTGCAGGTGTCAGAAGAAAACTAACTGTGCCTGTGTGAAGTGATTGAAATGCTGTTTAAACACATTACTGGGTGTACATAAATGGTTGCCCTTTAATGCATGGAAACATTTAGGTGGCTCTTCCCTTATTGCTCACACATGTGTACAGACCCAGTAGGGGCATAGTAACTAGGAAGGTTGTCATGCTGTATGTTTATCATTTGGTGGGAGTAGGTGTTATTAGGACATAAATCGCCATCGCTTTTCTGTTATTACACGGGTACAAGTGGTATCAGACTCAGGGCATTCCTCTCTTAGGCAAGCACTTATTTGTCCATTCAACACAAAGCTATTTCCAACTACTTTGATTTGTTTGTTTGTTTGTGTGTATTGAGTATGTACGTAATTCCATACAGATTTGCGCTGTTTTGAAATATGACCATAGACGATTCCACATGGCATTTGTTCTATTTAGTTTCACCTTAGTCGGTCTGTGACTCTCTGCTTCACCGCCGCCCTGTGCTCATGTTTGTCAGACGGAGAAGGGCAGTGCCCTCCATGAAGCTGCTCTGTATGGGAAGACGGATGTGGTCCAGAAACTCCTCCGAGCAGGTCAGACATTCAGGTTCCACCAGCTTTCTTTGAGAACCCTGATCTCAAGGAATGTCACTCACTGTGAGATGACTCACTCAAGTCACGTCGCGGAAAACATTCCAAGCATGCACGACTCTTAAGTGAAAGCACTTCAGCTTTCCTGAAATGCAATATCTGCCCCTCTCTCCATATGCAGGCATTGATGTGAATATGGTGGACTACAAGGGCTTGACAGCGCTGGACACTGTCAGAGACATGCCCTCCCAGAACAGCAGGCAGATAGCGGCTCTCATCCAAGGTAAAGCCCTTGTTTAAGAGCACAGCCGCGGGGACGCTATGCTGATACAGCGTACTGTAATAATCCCAGAGGGGAAATTAGTTGTGATATAATCTCCTGTTGCAGGTCACATGACTGGAAAACCTCCTGACTTAAAGCTTCCACCCCCACCCATCCCCCCACCAGAGGAGACTCCCAGCCCATGTAGTAAAAGAAGTGAGGGTTTATTGCATTTCACAGATCTGAAGGGAAGTTCTGCTGTAGTAGCACTTGGGTCAGCAGTAAACACACCACAATTTGACCACGTTTGGCCAAGGTAAATGTGTTTTTCTTGCCTATGTTTGCAGCTATTAACGGCTGCGCTGTGTTTGTGTGTGTGTGTGTCTCTACAGGTGATCTGGAGAAGGTTAGCGAGCTCATCTCGGGGCTGGCCCCCGGGCCTGAGGAAGAGAGCCCATATGAGGCACTGTTTGAAGCCACTTCCTGCCACTCCTTGGACAGCCTTGCCAGTGGCAAGTCCTCTGACAGGGACTCTGGTCGGCCAGACAGCGAAGCTGGCAAGGTTACTATAGTAGTATTTATTTAAACTATGAAGAGAAACGAAGTGGAGAGAAACTGCTGCCATTTTGTTCAGACATTCCACTAGAGGGCGTCAGTGTTCTGTTTGTCTCCCATGGTAACGCTTCTTGTGGTGCAACATTTCACTGCATTTGTCTTAGTTATATCATAAATGGTAAATGTGAGTTTCAAATGAAACTGTTAGTAATAATTTGTTAAGTTGTGTTCATCGTCATTTACAGAAAGATCGCCAGGGTCATCCTTCACTCCCTGGCCATGAAGAAGAAGTGAGTTCGGAGGTACGAGCAATATAATATGACTTCGTTGGCAATGGATATCTTGTTGTTTATTCATCGTGTCTTTCTTCATATTGGACATGTAACACTGAAACATGTAGTTTAACTGCTGTGGCTGTCAGCATTGAGGTAGCTCTATAAACAAGCTCTGCCTAGAAGTGGTATGTCTTCTGTCAGTATAATGGTACAGCATAGGCTCGCCAGTGAGGATGACAGTGGCGGCACTGTCACACTCTTCTCCATGCCTTCTGCTCAATTGAAACCTTACTAAATATTAATCTGAGTGTACTGGGCACACAGAGTGGCTCGTAAAAACAGAGAAGGGATTTAGAAGTGTATGGATGGTGCCAGAGAGTATATTTGGTCAACTTTGTGCCTCAACATAGAGAATATTAAGGAACTTTGCATTTCTGAGTTGAGAGCAATTTGGAAAAGAGCACTTATGTGTTTAATTTAAACTGACAAGGTTTGATAGGTTTGCCCAACACTAAACCAAGCAGCATGTTTCACAATAATTTAACGAGTTAACGTAGGATGTGAAATGTGGTTCCTTATTTAATTTTCTCTCAAATTTCAGTTAAGCCATTAAGGACTAAGGGTTCGGGTATAAATTACTCCCTAAATCCCGAAGGTTGTATGAAAAAATGTGATAGTATCTTACTAATAAAAATATTTATCAGCCTGTGTAGCAGATAAATACATAAAATAATCCGCTCCGCTTGTAAAGGAAGATCTGTCTGTAGTGGGTGCAGATATTATGATAAAAGCATCTGCGAAATGCTGTCAACACAAACTATGAATGTAAATCTGGCCAGTAGATGGTGCTATGGTGTAGCAACAACTCATTAATGGCGCTATGACCTCTCCATCTCACATTGTCATTCCTCCGTAGTGCACCAAAGTGCAAAGGAGCTGAAACGTCTCCCGTCACCTCTTGATATCTCATATTTACTCTCTCTTGTTTCATCTTTCACCGCTCACCCCCCCGCCCCCCCCCCCCCTTTACCCCTTTTCAGGCTCTGTATAGTAACAGCAGTATTGACAGGAGGGGAGAGCCGGTGTACGAGGACGAGAATCACACATACGAGTTGCTGCTGTCGGCGCAGACCAAAGGCCAGCCAGGACATGATGGCCACGCCAATGAAGGTGATGTGTTGTAGGTGTCCCCTTCCCCCCTCCCTCCACTGTCCCCCCAAGACCTGGTGGTATTTTTCCAGAGGGAAGCAGTGATTAATGTGGATACTGTGTTGTGTTTTCATTGCCATTACTCACCAAGTATTTCTTGGGTTACATCTGTTTTTGTTTGTGTTATACAAGGCAAGTGCGTGACTCTGCTTTCTAGCAGCTCATATTCCCACACTTATGCTCCTTTAAAAATGTTATTTATGTGTCTGGACAGAACATACTCTGAAAGTGATCTACCTATTAGTTTTAAGCCCTTACTGAAAATTAGTGGAACCATTGACTGTATTGCCAACCCATGATGATGGTCAGGATGAAATATTCAGTTTGATCACATTATTTAATTAACCAAATGTATTGTTGTCCGTGACTATGACACTGGTTTCTTTTAGGGGTGCACAATATATCGATTCAGTATCGTTATCGCAATATCACGTTGCACAATATCATATCGAAAATGTTGCAATATTCAGCTTATTTTGTGGAGAGATGCGTCCATTGGCTGTATGGCCTAGTTGTGTTTGATTTAGACAGAAGTAAGATGTGTGGCTGAGGAAGCTCATGACATAATAGAGTTCGAAAATAAATATCAGTGGCCAAATAGATAAATAAATTACTGTTGTTGTATGAGTCCAATATGAATGTCAGTTGAA
>JAODUK010049843.1:0-19241 GCA_027564635.1 Typhlichthys eigenmanni
AGGTTTGGGGTCCCCTGCTGGAGCTGCTGCCCCCGCGACCCGACTCTGGATAAGCGGATGAAGATGGATGGATGGAAAAAGCTTCACGTCTAGATAACTTATTCTCTCACAAAATGAAAATGATTTCCATTGATAAGACTCAACAATAAAACAATAATGCACAACATTGAAACACATTTAAACATGCACACACACATACACACTGTATAGGTGTCCTTCACTCATGACAGCTATTGATCCAGCTATTGATGTTACTCTGACCTTTAAGTCAATGTAAGATTTGGTTGCTTCACAAAAAGGAAAGCTAAGACCTGGATTGATCTCCATGAGGGAGATGTGAAACATTGGTTCCTTTAGCCTGTGATTTATGCCACGGATCTTTAAGCCATCAGAGTATACAGCAGTCCCAAGAGATATCAATAGGCAAACCAAGTTGATTTCTGTAGATGATGCAAATTACTAATGTACTTACAATAGCTGACAGCATAAACACAAAATATTCATACATTTGTATAGTATATTTAGTATATTTAGTAATTAAAGTACTAAGAAAATAAAAGTATTATTATTGTTATTATTTCAACATCTAAATGATAGCAAAGCTCATTCACACAAGGCATTTTTCTTAGTGTCACTGGCAAAACATTATCCTGCCACCGCCCGACATTAGCGTTCACACAGCCACCCTGCTGGCGGCCCACTCAGGGAGGGTTAGTGATATGATGTTGAAGTCAAGCGTGTGTCAAAATGGTTGTAGAGCTAGATGAGGCGATCAAAACAGTTGTAGGCAAAGTAGGAGAAAACTAATGCAAACCCTTTCAAATGGTTTTGTTGGCCTGGTAACACCAGGCTAACAAGACACGTTTGTTAAAAGAAAATATAAAACAGATAAATAGCAAATAACATCAATTAGGTAAATAAGATCTAAATTACAATGTGCAACAAGTGAGTCAGAATTACAATATTAATAAACATTCATATAATGTATTATTAAGTATTAATATAACTTACATAGTGTGTTTATATGTACACAGTGTATACATAATGCGTGAGCAGAATTAGCATTTTGCCTATAATTTCCATGAAATCCTAACCTGACACATCAAGGCACGTTGTCCTTGAATACTGTGTGGAAAAGAGCCCTTTCAAAAACACAGGTGACTGGCTGAACCATCAGTCTTTCACAGGCTAACCCTGGAGGTTGGTAGAGCGTTTACTACCTGCCCAGGTAGCAAGCAAGCTCTTCTCCCATTTCATAGAAGACGGCAACATCCTCTTCCCAGAAGCCAGCCATGGTTTGCTGACTGAAATGCTTGAGAGAGCAAAGCCTCAAATAGCCTTGAGTGAAGAATAAGATAAAAGAAGTGTATAACAGTAAAACACAAACAATTGCTTTGTTGGTGTTAGCCATGTGACCGTTGTTCCACCCACAGTCCATATTGACAGCCCAACTCCTCCCTGTTAGTGTTGGCCATGTGAGCGTTGTTCCACCCACAGCCTATAAGGACAGCCCAGCTCCTCCCTGTTGGTGTTGCCATGTGAGCGTTGTTCCACCCATAGTCCATATGGACAGCCCAGCTCCTCCCTGTTGGTGTTGCCATGTGAGTGTTGTTCCACCCACAGCCTATATGGACAGTCCAACTCCTCCCTGTTGGTGTTAGCCATGTGAGCGTTGTTCCACCCACAGCCTATATGGACAGCCCAACTCCTCCCTCTTGTTAGCCATGTGAACCTTGTACCACCCACAACCTATATGGACAGCCCAACTCCTCCCTGTTTTGTGACATGTCGCAAACGTTCTACCATCCTGAACGCAGCCTTAGCTGGAAATGTGTCGTTCAATGAGAAAGTTAATTGAACGTTCAGTCCACTGAACTTTATGTCATAACTTAACCGCGCCCATAGCTACCTGTCGTTCCTCATGACGCTCACATGATCCTGATCTTGCAAACCCAGTTGCCTCGTTGTAAGTGAACCCCTCCCCTCCAGAGGAACTAACTACTTATGGTGCATCTCCTGGGTTTGACTGCAAGACCAAGGAACATGGGTAATCCCTGTAGCTCCAGCCCCATGTCTTCATAGTGTGAAGTGTTTTGTTTCCTTGTCTAATTAGTGGTTGTATGGTTGACAGTATGCCTGCATGCCTGTTAAACATGTGACAGTATGTTTCATACAGTGCGTGCTTTAATTAGACCTCCTTGCATGTATCTACAGCCATCTTTAAAAAGTGTTGTTATTTACACCTCCTTCTGTATCTACAGCCATCTTTAAAAGTAGTGTTATTTAGACCTCATTGCATGTATCTACAGTCATCTTTAAAAGTGTTGTGTTATTTAGACCTCCTTGCATGTATCTACAGCCATCTTTAAAATATGTTGTGTTATTTACACCTCCTTTCTGTATCTAAAGCCATCTTTAAAAAGTGTTGTGTTTTTTAATAATTCTAAACACAGCGCATATACAAGCTTTTCTCTTTTTATCTCCAGAGCTCTCATTTGAATTTGTGTTTAAAGAAGCGTCATGCTTGCTGGGCACAGAATGAACCCCAGAGGCTAATTCTCCATATTCCTTATTCTCATTAATTGTTGAAATACGTATATATTAGGTGTGATTGTGGAGATATCACATATAACAAAATGGCACTGAAAGTACATTATTATGCAGGAATGTTCTAATTTAGGGCCTGGTCAATTTTCAACAACCACAAAAAATAACAGTTTTAACATTTTTCATCAGTATTCACAAGGAAAATAATAAGGTATCTTTAAAATGCATAGCAGAGATTCAATATTTCTGTCAACAAGCTACTGGAAACAAATATGGACAATTTTGTACCTTAGCATTCATGGGTTTATTAGCTCTTGGAAAACAAATGCCCAAAGTATTTTCTGGATAAACACTTTCTGGTTAAATTCAAACAGTGCCCCAAGCTAACAGACAATGAATACATTATTTCTTCAAGTTGTTTTTCCTCTTGACAATAGCCGTCAAAATAAAGTGGTGTGAAAAAGTTGGAAGCTAGAAGTCCAGGAATAAATCACGCTGGAAGAACCACAAGAATAGAAAGCTTCGGTCTTCTAGGTTATTGTGATGAATTGACTACAGAGCGCTGATTCATCAGAGATTTAGACACATTCAGGTGTCAGACCTGGATCTACTAGCCCTCTATCACTATAAAGGCCGAAATGGTTAACCTGACGTTCGAGGTGTATGAATGCTAGACACATCCATCTGGGGAGCAGTCCATTGAATCTGTTTTAAAACGTTTCAACAAAATACTTGGCATGTGATTGGATTAACCTGTGAACCAAAAGAGTTTGTTGCAATACACTCTTGCAAAATCAAAGTCTGGAGAGTAAAAACACATTTTCCATTGAGAAAAGCCTTTAGTGCGGTTCTACGCAGTTGCAGCATCTACGTAAAGGGTAGGAATCTGTAGGACCCGCCAATGTTGTTTTTGAGTTTTTTTCAAGATGCCTTCGTCACACCTAAATCATTGTAGCAGTAACAGTGCAATGCTGATTGGCCACACACACACACAGGTTTACTGGACAAAAGTACAACAATTTCCAAACTTTCCAGACTGATACTCAAGGCGAAGAGAATGTGAGTGTCGTCAAGGGGAGATGCTGCCGTGGTCCTGGACAATGTGTGGATGTGTCGTCAAGGGGAGATGCTGCCGTGGTCCTGGACAATGTGTGGATGTGTCGTCAAGGGGAGATGCTGCCGTGGTCCTGGCAATGTGTGGATGTGTCGTCAAGGGGAGATGCTGCCCTGGTCCTGTACAATGTATAGACGGAGGTGGCTAGCTTTCCTGCAGCCATGTCTCCGGTGCAGGGGTGTGTGCGCTGTATGAATAACCAAGGGATACTGAGGAGACATACGCTATCCCACAAACATGACTTGGACCCAAGACACACCATCAGACCTGAAAAGTTATGGCCATAACTGAGATTAGTAGAATGGAGTATGGCAGGGCTATTCATCCCCTGTCCTGGAGGACGGCACCCTGCATGTGTTAGATCTTTCCCTGCTCCAACACACCTGATTCAAATGAACGGGTAATCAGGTTATGCTCAATCAGGCATGTTTGAAATTTTTGAAATGTTTAACACATTAAAATGTGTTATCGCATTTGACGCAACACTATCTCTAATACCTCTAGTTATTACAATATCTGTACGGTATCATTCCTCCAGGGACACGATGTGAGAAATTGGATGGATTTATGGATATGAAGAAAATGTTTATAAAGCTGCCAGTGACATAAATACATACGCTATCCCACAAACATCAATCGAACTATTATTTTCATCCACCTCTCTCCGGTTAGCTATTTGGCTTCTTTTATACACACCCACACCTCCCTACGTGACGACGTCACAGCTACACCTTAGTCTCTAAATACCTGCAGGGTAACACCTGGCTGCTTACATTGTCTATCTACGTTTACATTTATTTATAGTGTATCTTCACCATCAGCATGATCTCAATACACTTAACAAATAACAATACAGGTGTAAGATGTACAGAATAAATACAATTAAATGTTTTAATAAAAATTAACATGGTAAAACGCATAATAATAATAATAATAATAATAATAATAATAATAATAGAAGGTAAAACAATGTGATTAGACGAACCTGTGAACCAGCAGTCTGTTGTTATCGACTCTTGCAGTAGAAAAGTCGGGACAAGAGTGTAAACATATTTTCCATTGAGAATCTTTTTCTCTTATAATAAATTCAAATAAAACAGATGCTTTATTGTATTTTCTCTAGGCGTTTTCGACTCAATTGTTTCCAGGTTGCCTACGTCACACCTAAACCACACCTGTAGCTAAACTACGACGCTGATTGGCAACACACGAGGTTAACCGGCCTAAATCAATTCGATTTCCAAGCTCTACAGACTGATTCTCGCGGCGAAGTGAAACTCAAAGCTGAAAAAGTTGACCGGTTTCTAGCCTCACGAGAATTTCGCCGTGAGAATCATTCTGGAAAGCCTCGGAATCATTTTAAATTTGTCCGAGTTTATAGCTATAAGGGCGTGGTTATCCAATCAGCATTGTGTTTATAGCTATACGGCGTGGTTTAGGTGTGCCGACAGCACAAACGACCAGATGGTTCATCCAATCAACTGCCAAGAATTTTTTTGAAAGTAAAGCCATTCACAAACAATTTCAATGTACGGCTCCCCAGATGGACTTGTGACAACAATTCCTCTGTCATGTCACGTTAACCGGTTTCCCCCACATCCAAAAAACATGTTAGTAACTCTCTCCAGTCAGTGCCCAGAGTCGGTCTCCGAGCGCTGCACAGCGGCTGCCCACTGCTCCCTCGAGGGATGGGTTAAATGCAGAGAACAAATTTCGCTACATGTATGTGTACTGTATGTGACAATAAAAGCACCTTTACCTTTTCTTTGAGCTGATTTGGAAGAGCATGTCTCTAGGTACAGAAATGTCCTGACATTATCACAGAAAAATACTCTCTCTCCAGAACCACTTCTCTGAATATGGCGGACTGATTAGCAAATGTAGTGTGTGCACTTTCCATTTCCTTTTCAATTGACAGACACATTTCTAAAGGGGGAGAAATATGCACCAATCCAATTTCTTTTCCATCAGGTAGACTTATGCGTGCCGCAACAAGAGCAGCTCTAATTAGATTCATTTTAGCAGAATTAGACCGAGGTCGCCCTTCCATAACAAACTCTCTCTCGGCTTTGAATGACGCTTCAATCTTCAATGTTTGAGCAGACGACTGATTGAAGTAAACAAACTCAATTCAAAATACCACCTTTTAATGGAATGTAATTTGCCAGCGCTGAAGTCTTCATTTGGCAGTGCAAGCCAAACGATGTGTCCGAGTTGCTGATGCCGTGGCTCGTATTGCAAACCACAGACGTAGACTTACCAAAAACTATCCTGACGCGTGCAAGAGGCAAAGCACCGTTTCCTCTGTGTTTTGACAGCATCAAACACACTTAATATGGGCTCTGAGGACATCTCCCTTTCCGTGGTAATCTGCAAACACCAGAACAAACACCAATTACCGTCCCTGCGCTGTATTTATTTACCTTTGTCATATAATGCATGTGAATATTTATAAAGGCACCAGTCCTCAGAATACTCAGAATATATGGAACAGGTGTACTAAATAGAGGCTGAGCATTCAAATTAGTTTCAACAGATTACGAAGTGCAATATGACATTTTGTAACATTTTGATGTGCATTCCACCTTCACAGAAAAACAGCATGATACTGAACACGTTATTGAAATACTTAAAGGTGCAGTCATGCGATTCTAATCAAAATCACATTTAGTGAAATTGAGCTAATATACCCTAGCTGTCCGTTCTGTAATGACATAAAATAAGGTCTCTCTCACAGCCTAGGCTTCATAAATGGGAACACAAACACAGCGGTGCACACATCACCAGCCTTGGCCTCTGTGTAGAAGATACTTTGCATAATTTTAGCTCATGGCTACTCTCAGTGGTGATTTATGGTATTGCGCACGCAGGCACACACCAGTTATTAAAAGGTATGGTCAGTAATTCTTGGTAACTTAGAGCTCAAATCAAAACGGTATCGCTCCGCTGTCCTCCACAGCGGCGGATCACACGTCAAATTGATTGTGAAGCAATGTTTAGTGCTGCACCTTGGTTGATACGGTGTTCGCCACTTTGTTTATGTTACCATTTACGGAGCCAGTGCTGTGTGTATGTCAGATTATTGTTTCAACACGCACAGAGAACGATAAGATACCGAAATGTGAGGAGACATTTGGTGAATTTGACAAAAAGTGCATTATCTTACATTTAGCTTGCAATAGCTGACTATACCTTTAAATTGTTTACTGCCTGTAACTCATCCCATGCAACAATCAATGCAGTTTTGTAAATACCAGACTGAAATATCAAAATTTCCTATTCAGGTTTTATCCATATCAGGTTTTTTGGTTCTGAGCTGTGGATTGGTACACTACTTATCACAAATGTAGGCACCCAGTACACTGCATGTACCTAGCAATGGAGCCATTTAAATATAGATAGGGAAAACAGATAAATATTCATCTGACCAAAAGATATTTACATATTAACACAACAAATGCAAAGTGCTCTCGATGGAGGAGACACTGAGACGAGGAGGATTCTTGCACACCTGTTCCGCGGTTCAGATTAATTTCTCCGTGTGAAAACAGGCCCTTTGTGCTTGGAGCAAGCTGCACGAACACTCTGAGCCAGTGAGCAAGGCAGGCCCGGACCTCTCTGTAGGTCCACTCTACTGGTTGCCATGGAGAACACGTCCCATCGCATCCTGCTGAACTGGAGCAAAGCGGCTGGGACACATTGCACATACTGTACACATAGCTTGCGAGCCATTGATCTGTCAATCATCATCCCCCCCCACACACACACCCCACACAGAAGTGCACTACATCCTAACATGGAAATGCAAACATGCATAATCAAACAAACAAAACCATGCAGACACACAGTATATCTGACCACATATACCGTATATCTGACCACACAGTCCATAGAGACACAGTATATCTGACCACATATACAGTCCATAGAGACACACAGTATATCTGACCACATATACCGTATATCTGACCACACAGTCCATAGAGACACTGTATATCTGACCACATATACAGTCCATAGAGACACACAGTATATCTGACCACATATACAGTATATCTGACCACATATACAGTCCATACAGTCACACATTATTGGCCCACATCACCTGCACATGAACAGCATACCACCACACACACACACACTACGTATGGTAAACATTACAGAGTGGCCTGGTTTGTCGTGTGGGCCCTTGTGAACTAAAGATCTCATCTAATGAGGCCTGACCAGCAACTGAGAGCTGAAGCTGAGGCTTGGACAGACATACATGATCCCCACATACTGGTGAGAATCGGTTGGTTCTGAAAAGAAATTTAAATAAAATGCATGTGAGAAAATAACTTGTGTGATGTCAGCATGTGGACAGCAGATGACTGGGGCAAGGGATGTGCTTATAATTTAGTTTAAACTGCAAAAAGAAAGGCTCTCATAAATAGTCCTGGGAGGCTGAATCATTAGTATTTCAACTCCAATATCTGAAAAAGTTGGAAAGGACAATATGCAAAAATGCTCATATTTGTTTTTTAGTTTATATTTTCAGGAAAAACTATTACATTCACAAAGTAAAATGTCTAATAATGTGTTGCAGTGTTTCCAATATGCTGTGGTAGGCTACAGCAGGGCAAATACAATTTCTTCCTTTCTGGTTTTATTAGAATTTTCCATACAATCCGAACTACAAAGGCATATTTGGGCAATTGTAAATTTGCATGTAAAATAATCATAAATGTACAAGAAACAATTAAGATATTTTATGAGTTACCTGTAGATGCAATCAGTATACTTGCAGTTGTACCTGTCTATCATGTTATTGCCTGATGCACAAAAGCTATCAACTAACCAAATCAGTCTTAAAAATATGGATGCTTATATCTAATATCTTAGTTTTTTTTCATGCACATTTCTGACTTTAATCTTGGAATAAAGCAAACATCCACATAACATATTATAAGAAACACTTAAATTGTACCTCACTGAGACTTGACACTCCAATTGTTTCAGTGTAAAATATAGCTGCCAACACACACAATATGTCATAGCCTTTTTGCCCACCTTTACCTAGAGTGAAATATGCTCTGAGGCAACATATCAACTATTTACAAGAAAGTGTTTCAAATGTAGCAGTACTACCGTTGGTCAACACTATGTCAATGACATTTTATACATAACCAAAGGTTATAAAACTGCATTATAAAGACTGTTGATTGAAGCCACAGTGGTCTTGATACTGCTAATCAACGGCAATCAGGAAAAGCCCAATGCTGTGTTCATTTCTATTCACACCATGCACACATCTACAGCACAACCACAACACCAAGCAACCTAGCAACAACAAAACCAAACATAACAAATAATGAAATGTCACTACACACACCTCAAGATGAAAAGGCAGAACAATTCCAATCTGTAGTCAGTACAAACTATTTGTGTGTGTGCATGCATTTCAGCACCTGCATGAAAACAGTGTGTGTGTGCGTGAGTGTGTGCATACAGGTGTTGATAAGTAATAGTGGTGGCACCAGCCCTGCGTTCTTTAAGGTATTGCGAGCGTCATTGAAGCAACCAAGTGTCGCCTTCGTGACAACTGTTAGCTCAGACAACTCCCTGCTTCCCCAAACCCTCTCACTACCACACATTACTGTCAACACTACCCTGGCTGGCAGCCATAAAACGCACAAGGGCTCTTAAAAGCAATCTTCTTCCCCCGGACTCCAGCGAGAGCAAAAGAGATATAGCTGTCGGCCAAGAGCATTTATGGATTAGCATCAGTCCTTCCCATACCACCCTGCACCAACCATAAGAGCAGAGCCCTCTTCACGCTATAAGAGATACAGTATATTCAACCGGGAGTCCTCTAAGTGACTGCAGGGCGTATGTGATCTTTATCTTAGAAAAAAACATTTAGCATAAATACAAATAAGTTATAAATATGTGAACCTGTAAATAGGCCTAATTATTATTAGAAGGACTTAGCATTGCATAGAGTACACCAGAGGTCCTTACGTTTTTCAAACTACGGACCCCTTGGCTGTTAGAAACACTGCACAGGGACTCCCTATCGCATATAAAATATTAGGTTGCCAGGTCAACAATATGTATGGCGGCCAGAGCCAGCCCAAGCCTTAAAGGGGCCCTAAGCAGAATTTAATTTGGGGGTCCCCCACCGCCTCTGCACTAGCCTACTGTAGCTTGTGAGACCATCCTGATCTTACGAGCTTCAGTTTAATTTTGCTGTGAGAATCAGTCTGGAAAGCCTCGGAATAATATTTGACATAGGTACTACACAAGAAAAAGAAAATAGATGGGTAAATTAGATTTTGTAAGAAGGGCAGCTCTTCCTTATATGGGGGTCTGGGGGTCTCACCCAGAAACTTCAATAATTACATTTCCTGCAGTCTGGTCAATTTTAAAGCATCAATTTGTGCCTTTTCTCCATCAAATTATATTGGAAATGTATTTTTTTATGTGAAGGAAAATGCTAAATCTTGGCAGGTGACTAAATATAATGCAGTACGACTATCAGGCATCCTGTATTGCTTTCAAATTCTCCTGTAGATTATCTTTTTTCATGTTCTATTATTAACCCTGCTGAGGTGAAACATACAGACATGCTCTACTCTTATGTTTAAAAGTGCTTTGTAATAGTGTAGCCTATAGTGTATACCACGCTAAGCCATTAAAATAAATGACATATTGAATATATTTACAGCTATGGTGTAGTTATGTTAATGTTTATTTTCTGAAATGTTATGGGATGACCTTCTTCAGTACTTCTCAGGACCCCTAGGGGTCCCGGACCCCCTGTTGAAGACCTCTGCAGTACACCATTACAAAGTGATTTTTTTATACATGGCACAGGCACTATAAAACGCACTACCCCATTATTGTTGGGCGGGTTTAATAAGAAGCCATATATAATTTGATATAGGGGGTCCCTCTGCCATGTTTCTATCAGCCAAGGGGTCCTTGGTCGGAGAAAAAGCGCTGAAAACCTCTGAGGCATAACAAATCACACATACAATACTGTTGGCACATCCGGAGGTGGTAATGAGGACCCAAGTGCAGGATGTTGTTGGTGTGAAGGTTTAATGATGACTGGGTTTGACGAACAGAACTAAAAACCACATCCACGACTAGACAAAGGAATAAAGCTGAATGATCCAGCCCAGGGCAGACAGAAAACAGTGTATTTAACCCATGAAGGGATGATTACAGATTGGGGACAGGTGAGGCAAACACACATGGAGCAGGGGAGACAGCGAGGACACCCACAGGTTGGGAGGGGAAGTGCAGGCAGAGAGACACAGGGACATCCCAGGAGACAGCCATGACAGTACCCCTCCCTCTAGAGACAGCACCTGACATCCCACAAAGGTTGCTGAAGTCTGAAGGATCAGGGAACGGAAACGTTAGCACTCTGGCAGGGACAGAAACTCAAGCCACACTTGAGTCAGAAGCAGAAGTTGAATGCTTAATGTTGTTGTGCACGTGACCACATACAAGAGAAAAGGAAGGTTCATTGCTGCATTAAAGCTGCAGTCTTGTGTATATAGATGTGATGTATTTTATTTGTATTTATTTCATCAAATTTTGCATGCATTGTTCTTTTCGATTAACGTCGTTGCGGCCTCATCTGAGATACAATGAACAGGATTTGTTCAGGATTTGCTACGCTGTGTATTTAGGTACAAGTTAACCCACACTGGAGTCACTGAGCTGTGAAGGCATGTTTGGCATCTCAGAGGACTTCCATCCTGCTTTCCAATTTACAGCTCAGAATAATGTCAAAGAAGTTAATGGAGAACGACTTCACGGTTGCGAGCATGCATGCGCCTTTACCTGTGTGAGTGCACACTGCACAGATGTGTGTGTGTGTGTGTGTGTGTCTCTGCGTACGTGCACGTGCATTCTGCGCGCACTGCGGTTGTCAGGTTGTGTCCGGTGGGGCTTAGTCTCGTATATCTCCGTTCACTTATTCGCTGTGGTACCGCAGAGGGCTGTTCACCTTGACGTTGTTCCAGGACACCAGCAGATCCAACCCTCCTGGGTGGAAGGACTTTCACACGTCTGTGAAGCAGCTGATGCTTTTCAAGTGGGTGACAGTGGAAGAGGATGAGCTACAGACGTGCTAACGCCGTTAAAAATAATCTGAACTTTAGCCGCTGCATGCTACAGATCGCTGCACACCTACACCGTCAGCTTCCACATAGCTATAGCTTGAAACTATAAACTATAGCTTTCTCTTGTCCATATGAGCGGTTAGCCACGTTTAACTTCACTGTAACAGCTTACAGTCAGGTCACTTAGACACTATCCTAAGCAACTTGCAGTGATTAGGAATCTTAATCAAGGGTGCTTGTAAGTTAACCTGACATGCATCTGTGTCTGTAAAGACACATCCATCTGGGTAGCCTTGCATTGAAGCTGATTCAAGAGGGCAGGCGCTTTCAAAAAAATACTTTACATGTGATTGGATGAACCTGTGAACCAGCAGCCTGTTGTTGTGAGAAGAATGAAGACATATTTTCCATTGAGAAAAGCCTTTGCTCTTCTAATACATTCTAATAAAACTAATAGTATATTGTATAATCTAGGCTAATATGCTATCCTCTGTTGGAGACGCCATTGTGGTTTTCGACTAGAGGTGTTTTCAATTTGCCTTCATCACATCTAAACCACATCCGTAGCTAACTCAGACGCTAATTGGCAAACACTAGGTTTACCAACCTGAAAGAATGATTTTTAAGCTCTCCAGGCTGATTCACGTGGCAAAGTCAAGTCGAGATCAGGATGGTCCCGCGAGGTCACTTGTAGGTAGGCCAGGCTCGTTGGGAATCGAATCCACAGACCACAGGTGGGAGTCGTCTAACATAACCCCCCTTCCCTGCCCACCCTAGAACAAACTGCCCCACCCCTTGAAAATTAACCAATTTCATGTCAACTAAAACAATATCCAAAATGCTGACACAATGTGTCTGGCAAATCTTCACTATTGAGAACACTCTGGTACATGTGGTTGAACCACACTAACCTTAATTTGAGGCAAAAGGTCATCTCAGCACAATTTAGTCCATCAGCGATGGCCTAAAGGCCGCTGGTCACATTTGAAGCGCATGCCATGTTGCTGAGAGGTGATTGTCCATGCCAAGGAGCCCCGAGGCTCAGCGACACTAAAGGTTAGTAGCTCAGCATACTAGAAATTTCAACATGGGCTTTATACTGTCAAGCCATCTGTCCATGGCAATGCATCATGGGTGGAGATGAGGTCATGTTGTCCCACAGTTCTTTTATTAAATGTGGGCTATTGCCTTTTGCTTATATGCAACGCTTGCACTTTGCTGTGAAACCTTTATTTGTTTTTATTTTAATCATTTTATTATCCTCTGTTTTATTAACATGTCTTATAATGTATTATATTGAAATCCTTTTTATCGAATAACATGTTTTATGTTGAGCACAATAACTGTCTTGTGTATGAAATGTTCTATATAAATAAATACAAAATTTTTGCCAATTGGTACGTGTTAACTTAGCCTCCTACTGGGCATAGACCCCATGGTTAATTGTAAAACTATTGGACAACAAATAGACTCTGCTACAGATGATTTGATCGCCTTATCTAGCTCTACCACCATTTTGAAATGCTTGACAACATCATCTCCCAACACACCCTTCTTGGTCCACCAGCAGATTGGCTGAAAACATTTTAATGCGAACAGGGTTTCCAGACTATAATTTCAGATAAAAAGAATTGATCTGAGAGCAATAGTCGGGCAGTCAGGCTAGGACAGGACATGTGCCTCTCTGAATCCTGCCATGGCTCCTCAATTAAAGCAAACTCCTATAACGTATGTATATTATCATTAGTACATTTCCATGTACTGTTAAAAGTGAGATTAGCCATTGAAACTACAGTACTTCTCTCAGCAATAACAAAAGGATTTAATAGGTAAATGACTGTCTTGATTCTTTCTTCAGGATATGTTGGACGTCTTTTTGTATACAGTGAATAATGTGTGGCCAATATTTCGCCAGTTACTTTATGCGTGTGTTTATTTACACAGGAATAATAATAATCGACCTGGTCTACTGCAAACCAAGCATCTGTGGTTGGTAATGCTGGCGGCAACGTTTCACACCCAATCTTTCTTGTAAACATGAAAATGACAGAGCCAGAGGCAACATGTGCATGACAACAATCTGGTTCATCTCTCGGTTCGATACAAAAACAAACCCGAACCAATCAGGAAGAACGGAGAAACCAATTAGAGTCCAGCCCATGTTAAAACTTAAGAGACTGTCAGAGGCGAGAGGGATAGCCTTCTCAGACAGAGGAGAGGAGAGAAATATTGAAGCAAATCTTAAAAATAATAATTAAACTGCAAAAATGCAAACGATTTACATGTGCTATTAGAGCTTTGTATTGGCCATGCGTCATGATAAATGGGTCACGAAATGATTGTATCGCCATCCCATACATATTTTGCGATACATTGTAACAATATTCTGAAAGAAATAAAGAACTTAAAAATAAAAATGACATTTAATCTGTTTAATGAATAATGTATCGATGATTGAATTATATTCTAAAATATGTGTATAAAATAACCCTAAAGCTTTTTTTATATATATTGATACTAGGGGCTTGAAAATCTAAAAGAAAATATTGCAATACTCTGCTATATTGCTATTTTTGCATAGCACGTCAATGTCACCTACCTGAGCTACATAATTGGTAATGCAACAGTCAACAGGAACAGGGAGAGAGACGAAAAATAGACTCATGATGTTCTCAGTGCAAACCCTTAGTCTACAATGGTTGTAAATAAGAAATGAGCAATTGCGACACTACGTCAGTAACATCTGTAAAACAAGAGCAGAAATCTGCTGGATTGTTTGTGATTATTCTGAAGACGCAATGTACATAAACAAGACGATTTCATAGCATGCATGAAAAAACGATAAAAGTATACAGTATATGGTAATGAATTAAGTACATACTTATGCAACATTTCTACCCTTGTTGCAACATCAGCTGAGGCTGGAGCTCTCGACGTGAATCATCCCTTCACACGGCGCTGCAGGGACCTCTCCGAGACAGACAAAGTGAGTAATAACCCTCCCCCTACCCCACTGTTTGAACAGCCTCCTACCCCCTAGCCTCTGGTAAATGTTGCCATTAGCATTTTGGCATTTCAACTGTGTGTGCCTTTTGTGTGGGCATCATGTTGACTGTGACCCCCCTCCAGAGTACAGCCGTTGCTTCAGAAGAAGAAACCTGCTGGCTACAGCATTCGAAAAGTATGATAACTCTCTTGTCTTGTCCAGACGATAGTTTTTTATTTAGTAGCGAATCGGGAAATATCCTGGAGTTGAATCTTCATCCACGTCCACATGAAAGGTCCTTGCTGCATGTTCTCAAATCTCAACATACTTGTCTGTCCTTGGTGGGTCAGAAGCTCACTTTTCACAGATCTCATTACAGACAGTGGCATGTCATTAGCTGGGCTCCATTGTGGATCACCACACTCAGCCCATCTGACAGGTGTGTCTGCTATAAATGATAGGAAGTCTAATCCTGGAGCCCCGGGAGTCCTAAGAGAGCACCGGAGAAGAAACAGGGATTTGGCCATTGATGTAAGAGTTGGCCATGGTAGTGCTCATTTTTAGAACACATCAATTTCTAAGTGATTACATCTTTAAGGTGTAGTCGCTTTTATCTGTGTATAGGTCTATTCAGTTGAAAGGTCGGCGAAAGGTCATAGACAACATTTGCAATATGGCGTTTAGTCAGCCCTGCAATACACACAAACATTTTATATCTTATCACACTTAACGCCAACAAACCTTATCACACTTAAAACTGGTCACGTTTGATGCCATGCAAGTCTATTCTAGCCAAGCTACTAAGTATATTGAAGTATTTAAGATTCATAAAATTCAACTCAACATATTAGTTGGGATTATTATTTTCTCTGCTATCACTCAACCACATATGACAATGTTATGCACAGAAAACAAGACAGTAATGACAGTTTGACTTCTGAACATTTTCAACACCAGATACTATGTGATCTGCTGAGTCACAGATTTCCTACCCGTCTCGTTTCAAAAGTTTCTGATTTGAATATTTCAAAATAGACATTCAGCAGACAAGGATGGCAGACTGTCAAACTAGGTGTAAAGCCATAAGCAATATGAATGTTATTCTTTAATGAAATAGACAACTAATCTATCAGATTTTTATTCTGTTAATTTTATTCACAAATTGGCCTTTATATTTCTGTCTGAATTTGTGCAGATTGATTCACTTAACTGTAAAAACCTGCAATGACAACAATTGTCCTTCTACTCCTGTGAATCATAATGATGTTGGTAAATGTTTAGTTATCTAGATTTTGACATCGCGCAGGTAATTATGCTGATCGTGACTTTGCGTTGATTATGACACAATGCTAAATGTAAAACCATCGTAATGTACTTACATTTTAACACGCACAAAAAAAGTAAATTCCTCCCCCAGATTCAGTTTAATGCTAAATTACACTAAAAGGCGTTTGGTTCAAAGCCACTCTCTCCTGAATGATCTCCGCTGTGGGTATACATAAACTCCCAACCTTTTAATACACGGTTATGTGGGAGGCATGTAAAGTGCCACATTAAACCCGATTACTTCAATTACATACAGTACTGTTTGAATCCTGCCATGCCATTATGGCATGGCCTTTAATTAGCAGTTTACCAGTGAATACGCCACTTGTGATTCATGAGCTCTGAGACTCAATAGAGATCAATGCACTAATCTCACACACTGTACACTATTCGTTCTTCTTCTGTGGTGGAACTACATTTAAATGTGGAAATAAATGTCATTCTGATATCATCAAGCAAAACAGCTCCTTCAGGGTGACTTGTGTGAAATGCTGTCTGAGGATATGTTGTTCAATTGTTGTATATGACACCATATATGGGTTGAAGTGGGTTTCATCTGCCAGCTGTCAAGCCATCGACAGCCAATCTCAGGGAGCCTTTGATGTGTGAAGCTCCGGCTCTGTGTCGTCTGCAATTACATCTGAAATGTTTGTAGGCCTCCTTTCCCAGACACCTCCTCTTACATCTTGGGAAAACTACTGAGATGTTTTAAAGTAGAAGATGATGATGGCAGTAAGACCTTTTCATCCAATTTATTGTTTTCATTTGGAAGGCATGGAAAAGCATTCAAGTCATGTACTTGTGGACTTCAGGCCTCAGATATTTACTGTTTTATTATTAGAAATACAAGACATACAAATACAACAGCTCCTGTCTTGCGTATACATAAAACATTTAGGAGGAGGACAGTTTTGATTCATTACAATGGTAGACAGCCCTAGTTCTGTATATGGGACACACAAACAAAAAAAAAGAAGTGGTGCAGCCCGCACCACACAACACTATCCCAGCATTGATAATGCATATCCAATTTGGGGGCCAGGGGGGCGGAGCATCTGAGGGAGCAACCTATGGCATTGAAGGGAGAGGTGTTTTTGTTTTGCTCCAGTTCAAATAACAATCTTTCTCCAGCAGCTGATTGCATATTTAATCAGTAAGTGTCACTTCCAACGTTGTGACCAGATATCCTTACCAATGTCCGCCGCTGAATAAAGTGGATAAACAGCAGCGCTACTGTCCAGGCAGCTGAGAATAATGACAGTTTTTCCGCAAACTGTTCAGTATCAATCCAAGGACAGCAGCTAGCTAAACGGGGGGAACTGCTTCATGTGAACGCTTAATGAATCAGATAAGCATTTAATACCTTTTTTACTTGTCATACACGGATGCCCATTATTGGCATCCGTCGGCCAATAAGACGACATGCGGTTAACCAGGGGCATGGTAGTCACCTCACGATCTCCGCGCCACCATCTCAAGCAAACATGGATATTAATCTTTTACTGCCGTTATCTTAATCAAGACCAGCAGGCGGAAAGCACAGTGTTCAGCCAGTGATTAGCAATGCAGAACGAGTCCACGTTAAGCCCCTCTGGATCATGTTGTACCACACTGCCTGCAGGACGACAACGTAGTCCGTCTTTTCCAGGTGAGTGGTTGCAGGACAGGTATCTAGGCTACTGTACGTCACAGGCTGGCAGCCAGGATTCCTATATTAAAGTAGTAATAAACTCTAGTCCCATATGCTGACTCTGGAGGGGGCAGGTGAAATATTACACTTGGTCACTTAAAGGTATAGTCAGCGATTGTAAGCTAATACACTATCTCCCTGCTCAGTGTAGATGCTCTGGTGTTCCTACACAGCCCTGGCTCTGTCGATGGGAACACAAAGTGGTGCAGACCGCACCACACTATCCCCGCCTTGGCAATGCATGTCCAATTTGGGGGGCAGAGCCTTCTGACCCTATGGCATTTAAGGGAGAGGTGTTTTGATCCAAGGTCAGGTGTCAAAAGTCTTTCACCAGCATTGCTGACCTCACCTTTAACAACTCTACTGGGAGACCTGCATGGTGCCATAGACCGGTGTCTGTCACATTGGCTGAAGCCCCATAGACCATGGCGAGATATATTTGTCAAGGGGAATCTTCAGAAAAACACCAGAGGGCCCCATCTATGAGACTATATACTTATCCAAGTCTGTTGTCAACGGCAACACGTACAGGATGAAGCAAACCTGTCAATCGTCTTGTCAAACTCGAACCATTTGATCAGCGCATTGCATGCAAATTGATAACATTGTAGCTTTGAGCATGCTATATGCTCACCTGCACGCGCACACACACACACACGCACATACACACACACAGGGGCATTGCGTCACTTCAAATAGCACTGAGTCCAGAGTATAAAGATGCTATCTGGTGTCATTAGGGCTGTATAACACTAGAGTGTACCTGGGAAGTGCAGAGAGAGAATCCATTCTCGACACTCACTCCACCACTAATAGATTGTGTTTCTGCTCAAAAGATACCGCGCCTCCATGCCAGCTGTTCCCGATTTGGCCTACACTATATCTTTAAAATGGTTGCTGCTATAATAATGTTTAAAATATCGCATAGAGCACCTGTGGGATTTGTGCTGTGATTTGTGTTGATACACGAACAAAAAGGTGTAGCTAACAATTAGCTATTGCAAGCTAATTGTTAGCTAATACACTTTTTGTCAAATTCACCAAATATCTCCTCGCCTTCCGCTAGCTTATCGTTCTCTGTGCACATTGAAAAAGTATTCTGATACATCTAGACAGCCCTAGTGCACCAGACCTAAGAACGTAACAAATAAAATAAATAATTGAGTTTTCTCCACAAACATGTACAGTACTGTACTATACTGTATGTGTGTGTGTGTGTATATATATATATATATATATATATATATACTGCCATTCAAAAGTTTGGGGTCACTTACAAATTTCCTAATTTTTGAAAGAAAAGCACAGTTTTGTTCAATGAAGATAACTAATAATTAATCAGAAATACAGTCTAGACATAGTTAATATGGTAAATTACTATTCCAGCTGGAAACGGCTGATTTTTATTGGAATATCTACATAAGTGTACAGAGGCCTATTTCCAGCAACCATCACTCCTGT
>JAODUK010049854.1:0-11609 GCA_027564635.1 Typhlichthys eigenmanni
GACTCTCTAATCGCTGAGCCACCTGAATCCCATATAAAGTTGCTTTAGTTCCAATGTTGTCTCCAAATCTTATCCAACTTAGACAGCTTTCTGAGGCTTTAGTTTCTCCTCATTCTTAAAATGTATTTATAATAATATTCAAAGACATAAATAAGTTATGCCTATACCCCGTACTTTTTGTATATTTTGTGTATTCTAAATAATTTCCCCACGATGATCAATAAAATTAAATTCTATACATTTTCGTCTACCACACCAAAAGGCCTGACCGATAGAACGTTTCAATCTTTATTTTATATTATTTTGAACCACAAATAACCCAAACGTCAAAGTCAACATCTTAAGACAAATGCAGACATATGCCCTTGCTACACTCTTCATAAAATTTTCGTTTAGTAATGCCGAATACAGAATTATATATAAACAGTTATGTAACGTGATCAGAAGAAAACTTCAGAAGCTAACGCTAGCCACCTACTGTAACTTTAAAGCTCGCCCACATTTGTTAATTTGCGTGATGTAGATTTACACATATTTACACAAACAATTACAATCAGTAAAAGTAAAAAAAAAAACTAATTGAAGAAACAATCTACCTCATAATATTAACGTATTACAACAAATACGAACCTTGTGATTTATCCCGGTGGCGTGGGTGATAGTGCTTCAATGCTTCGCTAGCAGCGCATGACGTAAACAAACGAACACGATGTTTCGGAAGCGACCCAGACTGTAGAGCGAGTTAGATCACAGCCTCCAACCAGAAGCGACCCAGACCAGACTGTAGAAAGCGAGTGAGATTACAGCCTCCAACCAGAAGCGACCCATAGACCCAGACTGTAGAGCGAGTGAGATCACAGCCTCCAACCAGAAGCGACCCAGACCAGACTGTAGAAAGCGAGTGAGATCACAGCCTCCAACCAGAAGCGACCCAGACCAGACTGTAGAGCGAGTGAGATCACAGCCTCCATCCAGAAGCGACCCAGACTGTAGAAAGCGAGTGAGATTACAGCCTCCAACCAGAAGCGACCCAGACTAAACCGGAATTTTGTCAATATTTCCACCAGCATTGCTGCGTCTATTCACAGATCAACCCAGTTACTTTGTTAACAGTAAAAATTTTAGGGTGCAGTTACACTTTAAGCATTTCAAGATTCCACCAGGAAGCAGCCATTATTTGCCAGCAAGCCAAGAAAAAAGTACATCCATTCTAGTTCTTCTATACTTTAGGCAAGCGCCCTGACACAACCAGCCTCAGAAGGACCATTTTCCTATATGCAAATATACTGTATTCAATCGATACTGTCTTTATGAGTATGAATTCGTCTCAAGTACTGGAAGAATTCAGATACCAAGAATCATGGTACAGTAGCTGGAGCTACCAGGAAACTGTAGTCGTATGGTTTCCCTCTGTTAGAAACCACAGCCCTTCCTCTTACCCCTTATCAACAAAGAGCATGGCATAGGGTGGTGCAACCGCTTTCACCATGTCTGTCGTTAGGTGCACTCTCTTGCCTCAGAGACTAGCATACTAAGCCTGTATTGTTTGCTCTATGGGTGTGATCATTCACTTAAAGAATAATGTATTTCTTTGCAACCGGCAACTAATTTTTTTATTTTTTTTACCTGATGTATGACGGCATGTTTCTAAGTAGAAGCAATATAGCTAGAAATGTATCATTCAAATCAGGTTCAGTTTTTATGATTAATTCCTTGTTCATCTTTTCATGCATTGTGTTAATGTCGACAAAAGACATGTTTGATATATGTAGCCACATCTGCAATACCAATTTGACGTTGGGTTACCTCCAGACCAATTATGTGCAGACTTTTAGTGGTGAGAGGTAATAGAGATGAACCCGTGCAGAGGTCTTTAATCAAAGACAATAAATATGACCAGAGGACATGTGAAAATGAGGTTCAGATCAAAGCTGAACAGAATTACACGTTCACTCGCACGCATGCGTACTGTACGTACACACACACACCCTGAGCACTTGTTTTCTATAAAGCAACTTATTAAATGAGTCCCTCTGATTATACATGTGCAAAAGTCTCTAGGACAGTCTATGTCAACTTTGATTGGAGGTGGGTGCTTTGGTGTAATGCATTGAACTGGGCGGCTTCCCATTCTGTCGGAGAGAGGCGGCCTGCTCTGACACGGATGAGATAGCTGGCTGCTGCCCTGCCGTGCGGTGCATGTCGTCGGCTGGATCATCCTTCAGTTCATCCCTGCATATGATGGTGGTGGTCTCAGAGTCCAGCTCCCTGGTTTTCTCTGTGTAAAACCTCTGTCTCAGGCTTATCATCTGGGGAAGCTCGCAGCACGTCTCCAGAACAACCAGCATACAGATGAGACCAAACAGCAGGTAGCCTATGGACCACCACATGCGCGCGCGCGCACGCACGCACGCACGCACACACACACACACACACGTTAAAGTGTAACCATCTTCAGGTTGAAAACATTTAGCTCGTTCATGAGGCCAAAAATATCTCCTTCAGAGTATATACAATGTATTATGTGCTCTATTCTAGGGATGGCACCGATACGATACTGAGATCGGAAATCGGTCCGATACTGATTTAAATAGCTGGATCGGTATCTGTGACAATTTGACAGTTGTTACCGATCCATGTGGCCAATCCAATTACATTCATTTACACACGTAGGTCTACTGTCAAGCATCAGCCATGTCTAACCTACCTAGGCCACACTATCAGCAGCAGGTTTCTAAAATGCATCTAGGTCCTAAAATAGAGATTGGCTGTCATTTACTACTGCAATTTAACTTAAAACTTAATTTAACACTGGAATCGGATCAGTACTCTGTATCGGCCGATACCGAAAGTGCCGGTATCTGTATCGGTATTGAAAAAACTGGATCGTGCCATCCCTACTCTGTACCAATAACCTATGTTCCCAGCATTGCGATTTGCAGTTTGAACAAGTTTCACAGAGGTGTCGAACCAGATTTTAAAAACTGCACTCACTCAAATGAAAAGGCTTTCGTAGCTGTTGAGTATACTCAATTATGCTACCTCGGTTAAACACAAACATTGCAATGAAACACATCTGCTAGGACAACGCTGTCAAGGACTGCAGCTTTAATGTTGTAATCAAGGCTAACTGTCTCACCTGTGATGGCCAGCCTATACAGCTGTCTGTAAGGTACAGGGGCCGCACCGCCGTGCATCTCCCCCGGCACGTAGTCCCCGAGGCCGATGGTTGTCAGGGAGATGACGCAGAAGTACAGAGACTCCAGGAAGCTCCACCCCTTCTCCACCACAGTGAAGAGCCACGCGGGAATGAAGAGGAACAGCAACGCCATGACGGAGGTGAGACACGTGGCGTGCATGGCGGCCAACCGGGACCGCGACATGCCCCACCGCCGGTAGAAGTATGAGACTGGGCGGCGGGTCACGACCGCCATGATCCTCTCCACCACAGCTGAGAGGAAGAGGAGAGTCGCTGGGATGCCGAAGAGCGAGTAGACAACGCAGAATGCCTTCCCTCCATCGGAGAGAGGGACGGTGTGGCCATAACCTAACACACACACACACACACACACAGGCAAGGTTGGGTAAATTACTTTTGAAATGTAATCCCTTACAGTTACTAGTTAGACTATAATTATTATCGGTAATATACTTTTTGGATTACATAAATGTAGTAATGTAATCTGTTTACTTTCCATTACTTTTAGATTACTTGTTATTTGAAATGCCATCCAAAGCAATTTACTGAGATGGCGGTGCCACATTTTTCTATTTGTGTGACTGTTTGTTGCTCAGGATATCAGATTAAACTAGGATTTTATTTTAATTATTGATTTACATTAATGAAAGATTAAAATAGAACAACCGGTTGTTTTATGCATTTTTCTTTTGCAAACTTCCCTTATAAATTTGAAAGTATGATGTAAAATGTATTATCATAAAAAATAATAAATAAATAAATAAATAAATGTAATCTGATTACAGTATTTTAGCTGCTAACTGTAATGGATAACAGTTTGTATGGATTAGTTAGTAGGCATACTTTTTTTTTTGTAATGATTTACTTCCAAACCTTGTAGACTGTATACACTATATAGTTGTGTGCCACCTTAATGATTAATATACTTAAATGGTCTAATCATTTTAACAATTATTAAAGGAAATAAGAAAATTGTAGTGGGGGAGGCCAGGGCCTGTTGTCTAAGTAGTAGAATGTATCTGGCTACCTAGTAGCCTACCACAACTATTCAAAACTGACTAAATGTTGTGTTTGTTCAGATGGACCATTCACATGTCCCTAAGTCTGCAGTAGCCTATGGTCCTAACTCACCTGTAGTGGTCAGGACAGTGCTGCTGAAGAACAAGGATGATACAAAGTCCCAGTTGGGTTCTGACGCGTTACCGAGCAGCGATACACCATAGTTGCTGGCCTTTAACGCCCGGGCCAGCAGCAACTCAAGGCGTTCGTCAGACACACAACCGTTCTCTCTTAGAAACTCTTGACGGGCATTTCTCAACTCCTGACGCAGCCGCTCCTCATAAGGACGTTCGATTGCACTGAAGATTCCAGCACCGATCAGCAAATAGAGGATATATCCAAGGATCAGCAGTGCGAAACTCCAGGCTGCCCGGTGTCGCTCTAGCATCAGAGAGCACCAGTTCTCACCGCGCACCATTCCTACAAATCTCCCCTAAATCTCCCTCAACTGTTTTATAGTTTATTTAGTAGGCTAGGCTTCTTAGACCGTTTGTAGTTTAGACCGACATATAGCCTAGTAAGCCTACGGCAACTGACCCGTTGTTGAATCGATGTTTTGCGCTATAGGTTCCGCTTCGTCTTCCTCATTCTCCCAGACATGGAAAGAAGGGAGCGGACGGTGGTGACGTTGGCACTTCACCGGACCAGGTAGACTACTTATCGCGTTTGTGTGCGGACAAATAGGCTTTTCACTTTAGACAACACTCTCATCGTTCACGCCCGACCAGTTAAACACGTTTGCGCTTTGTGTCATGACGAAGTAACCATTTTACAGTAACACAACTAACTGTAAAACACTTCCAAGCAGTGTCAAGAACTAGGCTGTAAGTAGGCTACAAAAAAGATATTGAGATTGTCGTTTATTTCGTTTTAATTGAGTGTATTCCAGATTATTTGACATGAGTCACAAGTGTCTACCGTCAAAATAATTGACGATACAATGTCAATGCAATCGTCAATACAAATTGACGAACAATGAATTACAAAACGTTAGCAAGACTGAATGAGTTTGAATTCATAGGTAACCAAAATGTTGCCTTTACGTTTCACACTTATTATGCCGTCAATTATTAATTATACCACTAGAGGGAGTATGATAACTACATTTTCTCATCACTGAACCATCTTGAGAACGTTTTGTATGTTCTTATCTCGCAACAAGACAACTGCAAAGGCAAAGTGTTATTTATCAACATCAACCTCTTCTCGTATGTGTCCTCCACATGTTCAGTTGTCTACATTGTGCAATAAATACGTATTTACAGTTATCAGAAAGACAATGTAATAACAGGCACACAGAGATAATCAACTGAGACAATCAAAGCCAGCCAGTGTAAAGGTGCAAGTATTGTATAAAAAGCAAAAAATGTTGAAACCACTAATGATTGTAATTCTCTCTCTCTCTCTCTCTCTCTCTCTCTCTCTCTCTCTCTCTCTCTCTCTCTCTCGGACCGTTGAAGAAGTAATAATGGAAATGTCAAATTCTTCCGCCTTGCACAACAGCTCAGTTATCTGAGGAGGAAAAGGGAACAGATCAGTTTTTTAACATGGTTACTGCTATTGTAACCTAGCCAACCCACACATCTTTGGAAGGATCACACAAAATGTTCTGGGGTGGAACATGTGCAATGGCTTCCATTGGTGCACTTGGGACTAACATAAATACAATCACCACATTTGCAGATGTGTTGCAATGCTACAAAACGCAATACATACTTTATATACCTTGGGGTTCAAAATGCCTGTTTCCAATCTAAGTAGTTAGAAGGGGTCCAATCAAGTGGACCGATTTCCCCAATGGGACCAACTAATGTTTAACTTTACGTATCACTAAAATATTAACCAAATGTCTTCGCTTGAGGTTAACTGAGTAAATAGTTTTGCGTCCTATCGTGAGATTGGGTAAGTAAGCCTCAGTAAAGACTCTATAAGAACCAATAAAGGATTTGTTGAATAGAGAGTTTATAAATATGTTTATATATATTATTATATATTCATATTACATATGATAATGATGGGGTCTCACCTCTGCACTCATATCTAAGGTCTGAGAAGAGGACGTGTTCTTGAGAGAAGACAAACATTCCCAATCGGCCTCCAGCAAGTGTGTGATCATACACCGGCCCCGAGTCAGACAGTATGTCCCGCCCCTCGTAAACCACCACCCTACAGGGGGCACACAAGAGCTTCAGTACACAAACAACTGCAGAATCACACTGCTTAAAATCACCATATTACCAAGCTTATGGCTCCCTGCAAAAGCCACAATATATGTGAAGATCCTCTCCCTTTCGAAAGAGGCCTTTTTTTACGTAATGGAGAAATGATTTAATGACAAAATGCACTGCCATGCTGAATACAGTATATGTATTGTAATGTTCAGAGCCATGCGTGGGAATGGTTCTCCCTCCTGTTTATCCTTGCCTGTGTACTCTACTAACCACCGGCACACCTTAGCCACAATGGATTCATCGCTACTGCACTGCACCTGTAGGAAAGGGTGATGTAATGTACTTGGGTTTGCCTGTTGATGGGTGCTGGTTATTGCTTGTACCTTTGTGTTAGCTGAGAACCTATGATTCTTGTGCTCCTTGCTATTAAAACACAGAGCGCAGTCTAAAGTTTTTCTGTGTGTTTCGTTTTGGTTTGGTCTGCACCTGCACTCACTATATTACCATACTATAACCATTATTAGAATAGGCTACTAAAATTGTGGTAACAAATGTGGGCTCTTCGTACAACTGGTAAGTTGTCACTAAAGCAGTTCTATAGTTAGTACTGTTAGTACCTGATGAATCCCGTCTTGGGTCTGTGGATAAGGTGTATGCGGTAGGCTGTGTAGGCTTTCCAACCAATCTTGTTAGGGTCGTGCCACAGTGTTCGGACCTAAACCAGGACAAACACCCCACACACACACGCACAAATACACTCCAAGCTCAATTAATTACAATGTAATCGTCAGTGTGATAATACAATAAAAGCACATTTCCTATATTATAAGTTATTCAGTGCTGAAGTGCACATAACGTTAGGGCACCCATATAGTACTTTGTTGCACTTTGTTTGCCCTGAAAACAGGCTTAATTCATCCTGGCATAGACTAAACAAGGTGCCGAAAGCCTTGCTTCTAGGAACTGGCCCACAGTGAGGGGCAATGCTTTAAACAGTTGTTTTGAGTTGGCTTCTAGCAGATTTCTACAAATAGTCTGTTCCATTTCATCACCCAAATTGGATTGAGGTCTGGTGGCTGGGCAGACCATTGCAGTGAGCTGAATTCACTCTATGTTTGTGGAACCATTCGTGGACAACCTTGGCCTTGTGATATATAGGGCAGTATTCTACTGGAAAAAGCCATTATGTGAATGCATCACTGCCATCGGCACTACCTGGCTGCCAGTGATGTCCATTTATCATGTGGTCTTCAAAAAAGCATTTCTTTCAATTTTGCAAATGTTCCCTCTTATTATAACTGGTCCGTACTGTTGACACACAGCCTATTGCCTATATTCTGGGTTCTCTCCATGGACCATGCTAGTGCTTTAGCATGCAACATAAGGGATTCATCAAGCGGCCAGTGTTTTTCCAATCCTCCAGGATGTTTTCATTCATCTAATGTTTTCATTCCTTAGCTCACTGGGACCAGAGTCCTTTCGCTGAAAGAGGGGGGAATGCTGTAAAGTTGTCTGCTGCCATACCCCATTTGCATCAAACAGTGGTAAGTTCATAATTCATTTATGAGTCTTTCGGCAATAACATTTTGTTAGCCTCTCAATTGACTAGCTACAGATTGTCTCTTGCACGACATGTTTAACCTGTTTCAGACCACTCTCTCCAGTGCTCAAAATCCTTTAACGGCCCAGCAAGCAATAACAGCCATTCGTGGACCGAACACTGGTGTGTACCGTGACGCGAGTGCATGCTAACCAAATCGCTAAACCCGCTGACCTTCATGGCAGGGGGACTCATGCTAGGTAGTAAAATATACCTCCTTCTGTGTCTGTACCTGCAAAAGGTATAAAGACCACATACAGTAGCTACTTCTTGCCTGTATGCTAAGGGCGCCCGTTGAACCACCCGTGCTTTTCTATAGGAAAGAGCAAAATCCCTAATGTTGTGTACAGAGCAGTGCAGCAGATGAGGTAATGGAAACATGCTTGGTGCCAGTAGTTAGCGGCTGAAGCCGTGCCTGGTGCCTGGTGTTTCCGGTGTGCCACAGGGCATTGCGTAGGTACTCCCCAGGGCCGGTGGTAGAGTTGACTACTTTAATGGAGAGCCCAGCTGTGGCAAACGCTCTGGAGGGCTTCGTCTCCCAGTAGGCCTGGGATACCTGGGATAGGGTTGGGAGTTTATAGAAGTTACATTATACGTGCCTTAAAAGGTGCAGTCAGCGAACTCCAGCAAAGCAAAAAAGCACCTCTCCCTTCAGTGTCATATAAGGTGCTCCCTTTAGAAGCTCCGCCCCCCAAACATTGTACACACATTGCCGAGGCTGGGACAGAGTTGTGTGGTGCGGTCGGCACCACTTTTGTTTGTGTTTCCATTTACAGAGCCAGGGACGCCCGACTTATTTTCGACGTGCGGACAGCTTGGCGGACTGTGAGGAGATCTTTGCTGAATTTGACTAAATGTGTATTAGCGTACAATCGCTGACTCCACCTTTAAGTATACAGTATATATACTGTATTACTGCATATACTGTATATACAATACTGTATGCTGTTTATATACAGTACTCTACTGTATTTATTGTACAATATGCAATTGTGTGTGTGCGTGAGTAAAGCATTCCCCACTTGCCTGTTTCCACATGACCACATAAAACCTCTGACTGGACTGGTAGGCAAACACTATGCCCGCGTAGTCGTCATCACGGTTGGTGTTCACGTACAACGTTATGCTGAAGTCTACTGCGCTGAACTTGTCATATCCTGTCGCCAAAATGTCACCATTTTGTGGAGGAAGTACACACAGTACACACACACACACCATGGACACATTTAATAGTGTTTGTTTGACTTTTGTTCCTCATGAACCTAGTTGAGCATATTTCTGTGTGGTTCTCACCGAGGGCGATGCCGGGGTCAGAGTTAGCAGACTGCATGAGCTCAGTGCCCTGACTGCGTATCAACCAGAGAGGGTCTGACTGGGTGGTCCCCTGTGGGTCCAGCAGGACTACCTGGAACTTCCGGAAGTCTGTGGACCTGATAGCCTGGTTCTCTGGGCACGGATCTATGCCGTCGGGGATGCTGTCGTTGTCAAAGTCGTCGAAACAAGCGTCTCCATAACCATCGCCTTTGTTCAAAGAAAATTAAGTCTGTTATCACCCCACTAAGATGAGTCAGCATTAATTACTGTTAGCTCAAGGTGGTTCATGCACAGCAGAGCAGAGCCATGTAAAGAAAGAGTCACGTCATCTCCGTTTACTCCAATGGACCGTTTTTTTCACAGCAATGGCAGATCATGGAGCCTCAAAATAGTTCCCGGAAGTTAGCCTAAATACTAAAAGTACCCGATACATTTTATTTTATTTGTAAATCTGTGCATTTATTGACTGCTAATTACCAATAAAATTTTATACATCTGTAAATATATATTCAAACTGCCCACCAAGCACTTCTGGGAACTATTTTGCCGTAGGTTTAGCCTCTCCCTGAACCATGTGACCCTTGACAATTTAGAACTTCCGTTGGCGTAACTCTGTTATTTCCATGGCTCTGATGTACAGCAAGCATAAAACATAACAAGCGTACATTGTGACAATGACACACATGCATGAGTTATAATTCTCCAATTTAAGTTAAGCATACAATACTGTATACTTACAAAAAGCATACCGTATAAGGGGGTTGGTAGGGAGGATTGCCAAAATAACAAGGTTTGTCTTTAAGGGTATCCAAACCGTAAATCAAACAATAGGAACAGCACCCTCTACAGGTGAGAAGTGCAAGATGGTTTCGTACCATAAGATTGCAAATGACATCAATGTGTATTAATTTGCCAATCATATAAAGATATAAAGCAATAGTCCTTATTCACAGTGCTACGGATGAAGGCTAAACGTGCTTCCTGTCTATCCTGTGAACAGAGAAAATCTTAATACAAAGAATCTTAAATAAACTCTGTGTTTATTCGGCTGATGAGACCGTCAGACTGTTATAATGCATACATTGCATTTATTAAAACATGCTTTAAGACTCATAAAACACCTGTGTGCTTTGTGAGGTTTCAACAATTAATTTAGACAGGGCAGGAAGCAAGTGTACTCCACATCTGTAGCACTAGCTGCATATTATGTACATGGACCCTATTATTCCGATTGTAATTGGGTTAAAAGTCCAACTCGAAAGAAAATGCTTCCTACAAACACCACAATTGGAAGGGAATCAGTAAATCCGATCAAAATGTATTTCCGAAGCAGAGAGGTATATTACCCGTTTCATGACCCGATTGAAAGAAGAATTTTAACATGTTAACGGTTAAACACGATTACTTCCCTGTTGCGTTCTAATGTGCATGCCCCGTCTTGTGTGATGCCGTTAAACTATTCTGCACAGCCACCCTCCATAGCATGGATGTATTATAAGACTGACACAAAATTGCGACTCGTGCAAATAAGTGAATGGGAGCTAGTACGGGTACGTCATCTGGAGCCATACATTTCTCCACCAGTCACACAAATAGCCTCACTATACCGACGTGTCTACAACTAGAAGCTAGCCGGTTTTAGCCATTTGCTAGTGGGACACGTTACATTATGAGTTAGATAATGTGTGCATGTTTACACGGTGCATGTAAACACCAGACCCGATTAGGTAACATCCCATGTAAACAGGTAACACGAAATCGTCAATCAAGAGACAAAAACGTGTCCATGTAAACCCGGCTAGTTCCTGATCACTGTGAAACAGGCCACAATGGCTCCAACACATTTTGCATTACCAATTGTATGATGTATGAGTTATATTTCACCATCAGAGTCCAGCTGGTCCCTATTGGGTACCAGTCTGCAGTTGTCTCGATCGTCAGGGATGCCATCATTGTCGTCGTCATGGTCACAGGCATCTCCCTTCCCATCGTTGTCGTGGTCAGCCTGGTTGCTATTGGCAATGTAGGGACAGTTGTCCAGGGAGTTCTGGTGTCCGTCTTCATCAATGTCCTCATTGTCGTCACACATGTCCCCAACTACGTCATTGTCTGAGTCGAACTACAGGCACAGGTAAAGGTTTATTAGATGCCACTGACACATACAGTACTGTAACCAGCAAGAGAGCTACACTGCACCTGTAAGGGGTTGTGTAACAGTGTCTACTGCACCTGTAAGGGGCTGTGTAACAGTGTCTACTGCACCTGT
>JAODUK010049865.1:0-19237 GCA_027564635.1 Typhlichthys eigenmanni
CTCCTGTCTGCATTTCTCCTGTTTACAACAGGCATATTTATCTGTTTACGGGTAACTCAGACCTGGGACCTGTAACACAAGCAACACAGCATTTACGTCATTTTGAGGTGTAAACACCACTATTCTGACACTCCATTGCTTGTATTGGTTAAACTAGCCCCTCCTCCATGACAGTGTAATACGTCACCCTAAAGGAAACTGGGGTCTCTCTGGGAGCTGGCCGCCTCCCTGGGCCAATATTACTTGTCAAATGCACCATTAAGATAGACAAAATGAGCATGAAACATGTCCAGTGAGACATTCTACAGATTACACACAAAAACACACTCACATACAAACACACACAGAAAAACATGATGAGAACAAAAGAACCGTGGAAGAGTTTGAATTGTACAGTAGGTGTCAAGCATACATTCAGGAGAAAACAGACCATCACAATGTAGCTAGTGTATATTGGAAGCTTGGCTCAGAGACTAATTCTTTATGTTTTTAAGTAATAGCCCAGTAATCTGTAGATTAGATCGATATAATGGTAAATGGACTGCATTTATATAGCGCTTGTTTGAACCAGCAACTTCTGAATAACCTATCTCCCCGCTCTACCTACTGTTCCACTGCCACCTTTAATAATAATAATTATATTAATAATAATTATAATAATAATTGCATTGATGATGACGTGCTGTCAAGCCACATTTGTCATTATACAATATACTGTATATGCTTGGAAATAAATAAATAATGTACACTGAGAAAAATAAACTGAGTTTATTCAAAACTATTGTATTTATTATTTCATTTCTGAGGCAAAACATATTTTCGTATAGCTTTAGCTGTAGTAAAAATGGTGTAAAGGTCACAAATGCAAACAATTTCAATTGCAAACAGATGACAACATAGTACTATAGCTAAAACATAATTTATTTAGGGTATTCTATCTGTAGCATGCATAGTCATCTCTTTAAAGAAAATGTGAGGAATTATTTGATCTACCTCTTTGAAGTGAGATGGTAGGGGTGTCATTACTGAATCAGTCAAAAGGGTTGGACCCATTTGTTTTGTGGTGGAGCACCATGTCATGAATTAGATAGATATACTCATAAAACCTTAATCTGACTAAACTCTAACTAAAACTAATTTAATAACCAAACTTTTTTGAACGCAGCTTTGGGCACACAGTTTGACAATGATTGTCAATGATTTGACTGTCTCATTGAATGCCATATATCAGTGAATGCATGACTCAGAGGCCATTAGTTTGTCGTGTGGGTAGAATTTGTCACTTATTACACTGCAGTCATGGACAAAAATACAAAAGTTTTCTATTAGGTTTCTCTTATCAGATTATTTTCCAGTTTCTTGTCCAGGTTACAGTATGATGTCATCTTAATATTCTTGTGTTTGTACTAGAATTTAAACTACAGTAGTCTGCTTCTGGTCAGAAGACAACCCATAACACTGGGTTTCTGCCAATCAAATCAATGGCTGCTGTATGACGTTGATGTGCTTACACTAAAACCTGGCTGCTGGTTCTGTTAAAGCCTTCTGCCATCTGTTGCTCAGGAAATTGGACGACTGCATTTATCTACGTATTTGTGCATGTTAAATTAGCAAAGTAATTGCTTACACTCAGTTGAGAATAAATTAGCGGTTGAGCATCTGCACATGCTTTTGGGGGACTTTATCTGTACACATGTAGCTATGCTTTGGGCTCAATCCAAGGACCTTTTTGTCTTGGAGTCAATTAGCCGTAGCACTATATTTCCTGTTACAGTAGGGATGTTACTGTAAAACTGTTGAGATATGGTAAATAGAAGGTATTACGTAGCACTTAACTGAAGAAACCTTATAGAACTGCCAAATAGATTCCCAGAACATAACACCAGCATTGGGGAAGCTCAAGTTAGTGTGTGTGTGTGTGTGTGTGTGCGTGTGCATGTGCGTGTGTATGTGACAGGAAGAGAGAGGCCTTGCTTAAATTAAAAATTCTGTGGTTTCTAAAAATAAACTACATTCCCAGAGGCTTTTTAAAATTACTAAAATTATTTTTATACATTTCCTTGACGATGGCACAAGAGTCACCAGCATAGACTGTTGAATAACATGGACATTGAATGTATGTGGTGTTAAGTACAGTGTTGTTTCACAAAGTGTGGATATACTTTATATGCCTTGCCACCATTAGGTCAGAATTGGAGCCAAACTTATGCAACGCAGGTGCCGAATTTGAGTCATGCAATCTTTCCTGATTGGTAGAGTGGAGGAGCATATGATCTCTGGTACTATACCCTTCTTTAAGTCTTACCATTATCTTAATAGAATTATTATTGAAAAAAAAATCCCCAACAACATTTAGTTATTGATATTTGAAGGAAATAGTGGATTTTCTATAAAACCCCCTTTGTTAAAAGTTAGTTTGACTATACCATTCAATGACTTTGGTTCCCTGGAATAATAAAATAGTTATACAGTTTCTGCATGGGCAATGGTCATTTGCCCCAGCTCAAGTACTGTATATTTCATCAGTTTCAAATGTTTATCTACCTCGACCCCATAAAAAATACAAAAAACACTAAACATTTTATTTGCTTGGTGACATCAAATATTGATGAGGAGGGACAATAAAAGACTATGAAAAATGTATTTAGCATGTAACACCTCCCTCTGAGTTTCTTCAGGGTTCCTGGGCAAGAGCTTTGAAGTCCTGTGAGTTGGTATTTGCTGCCAGCCATCTGCATGGGAAAGGGAGCAGTTTATATTTAGATTGGTCTTTTGTTCATGTGTGGATGAGTCATAGCTACTATCAGTCTTCTACTTACTGTTATGTTCTCTGTGCAGGTTTGCTTTTTTGTAATGGCATGATAAAGATCAGAAATTATGTTAATAGACCCTTGGTTGTAAAACATTTAAAATTTTCAAGCTTATTTTAATTTGTTATATTTAGCACTGCCTTCCTCATTTGCTCAGCATGTGTGTTTTGTGGGCGTATGTTGTTTTAATGACACTCCTTAATTTGTCTGGAATTACACTGAAATCAATGTTACACAAAACTTGTCCCCTACAAGCTACCTATAATTTTGTATAGGTAAATTTGTAACTTAATACAAGGACCTTTAAAACACAAAATAATATGAGCAAGGGAATTATGAACAGTTCCAAATACCAGGAATGTTTGGCACATAACTTTCAGGCGTCCGTTAGAAAGCTGAAGACAAAAAGGAAGTTCACCTTTGAGCACGACAACGACCCAAAGCACACATCCACATCCATAAAGCATGGCTTCACCAGAGATGTTGGAATGGCCCAGCCAGAGCCCAGACCTGAATCCAATTGAACATCTGTGGGGTGATCTGAAGAGGGCTGTGCACAGGAGATGTCCTCACAATCTGACAGATTTGGAGCGCTTTTGCAAAGTAGAGTGGGCAAATATTGCCACGTCAAGATGTGCCATGCTAATAGATTCCTACCCAAAAAGACTGAGTGTGTCACATACCCATACATAGGTTCTGATGTATTTTATGTGCTGTTGCTATGAAGTGCCAAATATATTTATGTATTTGTCTTGTCTGCATACGTATGCATTTGGACACTCCTTTGGACACCTGAGCGGGACTAGAAATCAGCGGTGCCGGTCAGAAGCCCTGCGATTGGCGGAAAGTTTATTTTTTCCTCTCAGTGTCTGTGTCACTGAGAGGTTTCTAGTCTAAAATTTGGCGTAATTGACAGGACACAGCACCATGGCTGCGAAACGAGAAGGGGGAGTGGTCAATAATATGATCGTGACACCATGGTTTCTAGGGGGGCCATGGATCCCCAAGTACAGTGGTCGGGATAATAATTGAACACTGGTAGAATAGCAGGGACAGATGGAGGCTTACTTGCGAGCCCAGTCACTTACCGATGAACAACAGGTCGATTTTGTCCTAAATGCTGTACAGGGGCATGCTAGGAGGGAAATGCTGCTACTCCCATCTACTGATAGAGATTCTGCTAGGAAAATTTTCACTGCGCTGAAGGGGCTTTATGGAGAGGACACTAGCATAGCTCATGCCCTAGCATGCTAAGTGTCAACAACAAATGGGGGAGGGGGTGGGATCTTTCATTTTGCACCTCCGTGAGTCCCACTCTAGGTGGTGCAGCTGTGAACCTGCAGCAGGCCCAGAAGATGAAATGCTCTGGAGTCAACTGGTGCTTGGCCTACAGCCAGGGGTGGTGCAAGCGGAGCTCCAGCGACGTGTGCGTCGGGAACCACAGCTGATGTTTATTGAGGCATGTAAAGAAGCCAAAGCTATGGAAGAGGAGGTGGGATGCATAGACCCAACGCACCTAAAATAACCCACCACAAGTTAAATCCACTAGTTCTGGGGCTATATCAACAAGCATGAGTGCCATGAAAGAGTCCTTGCGGGCAGAATTAATGGAGAACATGAGGGCCCAAATGGATGAACTGAAGAATAGTCTTCTAGCAGAGATGCGCGCACAGCGTGATACCCCCACCACTACATCAGCTGAGACACTTGTGGGTGGGGCGGGGAATGTTAATGATTGCCAGGGTTCACAGAATAGGAGGTGGGCACCACAATAGGATGACCAGAGCTGCCCGATCTGTTTACATTGTGGTCAGGCAGGCCATGTGCGGCGTAACTGTCCCCGCTTGGACTCTGCTAAAGGGGAGGGTGGGGTATTCTCCCCTCGAATATTCCAGTTGAATATTCTACAAGGGTGTTCCCCCTAACGCTTCAGTCAGGTCAGCCCTTATTGGGGAGTGCCCCGAGGTAGAAGTTTTAGTACAAGGGGTACCCATATCATGTGTCCTAGATACTGGCTCCCAGGTGACTTTGTTTAGTCAAAGCCTGTTTTCCCATTACTTAGATAAGGAAATTATCAAACAAACAACAGACACTACTTTGCTATCACTGAAAGCTGCGAATGGCTTAGCCCTCCCATATGTTGGGTATGCGATTGTAGACTTTGAAGTAGGCAGGGTTGCAGTGCCAGGGAAGGGAGTAGTGATTGTAGAGGATAAATACTTGGGACCTACTTTAGGGGTGTTAGGGATGAATGTAATTCAACATTGTTGGGAGGGCTTGCAGCGACAAGGGGGCCACCAGTTTACCATCTTCAATTCCCGGCTTCCTCGGGCAGCAACCGGCGCCTGGGACCGGGCATTTGCGACTTGTAAGCGGATTAGGGCTAAGGTTAAGCAGGGTTTGAGCATGGGGGTGGGTCGCCTACGTACAGAAAAGCCTGTCTGGCTGGCCCCACAGACGGAGATGGTAATTTGGGCTCATGTCCCTCAAGCCTGTCATACCAGAGGGGAAGAAGTATTGTTAAAGGACTGTTATAATGGGGGCCAGGAGTGGTGTGTGGGCCGAGCAGTAACCCAGGTACAAGGGGGGAGGGTTCTGTTGCGGGTTTGTAACCCACACCCGTACCCTGTGGACTTGCCATCACATTGACCTTTGGCCCGAGTCACCCTACTGGAACCAGATGACGTACAGACCCCAAATGAACTTATCCTGCAGCCCACAAGTGGTGATACTGTAGAGGTAGAAGTCCGCCCGGTGAGTAGTGCTCTTCCTGCTCACCTGTGTACTTTGTCCCAACAGGCAGAGGGACTGAACCCAGAACAGCAATTACAGCTACAGAAGCTGTTGGATACGTGGCAAAGGATGTTTGCCCGAGATGAGGAGGACTATGGTCCCACTGATGTAGTGTATTATACAATTCCTATGGGAAGTGCTGCCCCTGTCAGAGAAAGGTATCGGCTTGTCCCACCTACCCTGTATGCAGAACTGAGGGTCCTCCTTCAATGATGTTAGAGGGAGGGATTGTCTGGGAGTCTTCTAGTCCGTGGGCAGCCCCAGTAGTTCTTGTGAAAAATGAAAGATGGGTCATGGCGATTCTGTGTGGACTATCGGCGGTTGAATTCAGTGACTCACAAGGACACCTACCCACTCCCTCGCATTGAAGAATCCCTGACTAGCTTGAAACAGGTGGCATGGTATTCTACACTGGACCTAGTGGGTACTGGCAGGTGGAAGTCCACCCAGCAGATAAAGAAAAAACTGCTTTTGCTACCCCAATAGGACTTCACCAGTTTGAATGAATGCCCTTCGGGTTGTGCAATGCGCCTGCTACCTTCCAGAGACTCATGCAGCTCTGCTTGGGGGGTCAAGCGCATGACTTTCTGCTCATTTATTTGGACGACATCATTCTGTACTCACCAGACTTTCAAACTCACCTTGGGCACCTGGGGCATGTGTTCAGACAGTTATGGGACTATGGGTTGAAATTACAGCCCCAGAAATGTCGCCTATTGCAGCCCTCAGTGCAATATTTGGGTCATGTGGTAAGTCAAGGGGGTGTTTCCACAGACCCTCAGAAAACTAAGGCTTTCTAAGATTGGCCTGTACCCCAGATGGTACGGGAGGTTCGCTCCTTTCTAGATTTTGTAGGGTATTATAGAAGGTTCATCCCGGCTTTTGCAAAGTAAGCAGCTCCACTCCATGGATTATTACAGAGGGGCAAGAGACAGGGGGTGGAATGGACTCAAGAGTGTACGCAAGCCTTCCAAGAACTGAAAGGGGCCCTGCTTAAGGCTCTAGTCTTGGCATATGCTGATTTTACCCTGCCCTTTAGGCTCTATACCGATGCCAGCTTGCGGGGGCTTGGTGCTGTTCTGGCACAGGTTCAGGAAGGGAAGGAGCGGGTCATAGCGTATGCAAGCAGGAGCCTCCATGATACTGAACGAAATGACCAGAATTACAATGCCTTCAAACTGGAGTTGTTGGCGCTGAGATGGGCAGTAGTGGAAAAATTCAAGAACTACCTCTGGGGGGCCAAGTTCAAGATCTTCACTGACCATCGGCCCCTACTCCATCTACAGACAGCTGAGCTGGGTGCCGTGGAACAGAGGTGGGTGGCTCAATTGGCTAACTATGACTTTTCTTTGTGCCATAAGCCAGGTGCCGAGCACCTGAATGCTGACGTTCTATCTAGGCTCCCTGAGACTGCTACAGCCAGACGAGTGGAGACAGCTGAATTACCCTCTCCTGAAGACGTTCCCTAGGCAGAGCGACAGGGGGCAGACTGGGAATTGTGGGAGCAGTTGCATGTGAGGGATGGGCTGCTGCTGTGGCTAGACCCAGTAGCGCAGCGCAGAGGGGATGGACCAGTTGTTGTGGTACAGAGAGCTGAAAGGAAGCCCCTGTTGATGAGGTACCATGAGGCCTTGGGTCATGCCCGGGGCCAACGACTATTTAAGGCCCTGCGGGGGAGATTGTTTTGGGTGGGGATGAACAAGGACAATAAGCAGCGGGTGCAAGAATGCACATGTTGTTGGGTAAATGAAAGCGGACCAAGAGGGAGGGCCCCTATTTGTCCAATACAGACTAGGGAGATGGGACCCTAGTCCCCATCCATGGGAGATGTTGGCTATGGATTATTTGTCCCTGGGCCGAGCTGGGGATAGGTATCTGTTTTCACGATATGCCTTTGCTGTCCCCACTAGGGATCAGTCTGCAGCTATCACAGGTCGGGTGTTGTGGAATACAGTCCTTCGGCCTTTTGGATGTCCAGAGAAGATCTTGACAGATCAGGGCCCCGCCTTCGAGGCAGAGGTAACGCGGCGGCTCTGTGAGGTACATGGCTGTCACAAGTTTCGAACGACCCCTTACCATCCGCAGGGCAATGGGGCTTGTGAACGGATGAACCAGACTGTGTTAAAACTTCTGAATACCTTGGGCCCTACAGAACAGGCTCACTGGAGTGAGCACCTCCCAGAGCTGGTGCACGCTTATAATAAGACGCCCCATAGCAGTACTGGACTGACTCCATTTTACCTGGTGTTTGGTCGACACGCTTGGCTGCCTGTGGACCAAGAAGTTGGGGTAGAGAGGGCTGTTTCTTTTTAGAGGCTGGGAACCATGGTGTGAGGGGGGGACACGTTTTTATGTTTTGCATGACCTAGTGATAACAGCAAGCTACACTTGTTAGCCTTAGTTGGCCCGAGGTCCATCTGGTATCAACCATTGCTGGAATGTTAACAGGGAGCTTAGGTTTGCTGGGGTGGGCTTGTCCCCTTTAATTATATATTAAATAAAACTATTGCTATTTATTTGGTGTCTGTGCCTGTGAGGTTTCTAGTCTGGTGTATTGTGACAAGTGCTGTAATAAAATCAAAAGGTGCTTCAACAAAGTATTAGTTAAAGGTTGTGTACACTAATGGCGCTTTTCCATTGCTTGTACCAGCTCGCCTCGCCTCTACTCGCTTTAGGGAGCTTTACCAGCTCAACCCGACTCAACTCGCCTTTTTTGCTTTTCCATTGTGCAAAAGTTGGAATAGTACCTGCATGGCACCAGGTACTTTTTCTAGTACCTTCTTTGTCAAGGTTCCAAGCGAGCTGAGGCGATACCAAAATGTGACGTGACAACAATGAATACTACTGATTGGATTAAATCGTCACTTCGTCATTGCGCAACACGGGCATTCATACGACAACTACTCTTAGCAGCCGATATTTATTTACCTTTTATTAAATGGCAAAACCACGGCGTGATCAACTGAGGAAGTGCAGATTGTACTAGGTTGTCGATGGCATAATCAATGTTATCTACTGAGAGCTGGACAGGGCAAATCACGTAAGTTAAGCTTGACCAATATGTCTATTGTAGAAATATTATTAGTTTGCTAGGCAAGGTTAAGATAATTTGCATATATCACTTGTTTAGATATCATTATAAACGGCTTGTTTGTGTGTCACATTATTAATTGAGTGTTAATAGAATAGAGAACTGTGGCAGAGTAGTCAGAGCACCTGGATAGAGTGGAAAGTTACAGAAAAAGAACACACACACACACATGAATCCTGTACAAAACATGATAAGAACAGAAGAGCAGGGGAATCGGGGGAGTCAGATAAGCTCTCGTGCCAGTGTGTAACAAGGGGTCTTTCTGTACCTATCTGCCCAGCAACGAAGGAGAGACGTCCCAGAAGTCGAAGGTCAACAGCCCTCCCTAACTCAGAAGGACCAGCACCAATGAAAATTCAACACGCCCTGCCTACACAACCCCCTGTATTATATTATCACTGGGTCAGACAGAATAGAGTCAGTTTTTCGTGAGACCTGACAATAATGCTGTTATTTGTTAGATAGAACGAAAAACCCAGAGCTCTGTGCTTCTATTTTTGTCTGCTAAATAAAGCTGATTTGTTAACTTGGACACATAGTTTCCTCTTCCTTTAACTAGATTAACGAACACGCTGGAAATGGCATTAGGATAAACGCCATATTCCGACACTATGAACTGTTGGCTGCACATGGCTACCGAAGAACATTGAAACAAGGTAGAGACATTTTACAAAAAAATTTTTTTTAATGATTGCCGATCTACTGCAGGGGTGGTTCAAACAGCGCCATCGCTATGGCGACCAGTTACAACTGAGTGGGTAGTACCTGCAATGGAAAAAGACCCGTAGAGTCGAGTAGAGCTGATACTATGCAATGGAAAAGCTCCCTAAAGCGAGTAGAGGCGAGACGAGGCGAGTAGAGTTGAGCGGGTACCAGCAGTGGAAAAGCGCCATAATGCAACTAGGTTATTGTAAGGTTGTTGTTTTTTTTCCCATAGAAGATTTTAGTTTGTTTTTTAATTGAATTGTTCACATTATCACAAAAACCTGGCATTTTAACGGGGGTGTGTAGACTTTTTATATCCACTGTACCTAAATAATATTTCTATCAATGCAGAAAATACAAAAATTGTTCACATTATCACAAAAACCTGGCATTTTAACGGGGGTGTGTAGACTTTTTATATCCACTGTACCTAAATAATATTTCTATCAATGCAGAAAATACAAAAATGTTCTGCATAAACCTTAGCCATGACACCCAACAGCCTTCAGCAGGAAATAAACAAGGAAGTACACCATAATACAGAAAGGGCAATGCTCTAATTTGAGATTAGTGTAAATTAATTGAAATGGGATGTATGTGCGTGTGTGCATGTTTTATACATTGTGGTGCCCTGGATGCAGCCCAGTCTCATGAGATCGATGTCAAATGGTGACGTTTACGCAAAAGGGTTATACGTCACAATAAGAGGAATACAAATTTCGTCAATATACTGATGTATCACAATTTTGTCAAATGTTGGACGATTTTCTAGCTAAGACTGTCATTTTATTGTAAACTGAAATGTCAAAATGGTGACGAATAGACCTATAAAGTAGGCCTATATATTTCCATTTTAATGGTGACTAAAATCTATGGTTGAAGACGTATAGAAATTTTTGAAAACGTCCCCAAACGGGTATTTTCCCAATGTAATTGCACTTTCCATTGGGTTGGTGGGTGTAGCGGTGTCATCGAGATCTGGAAAAATTTCCCGATACAGGAGCAGGCACTATTGCGATCGGGATTGCCAAAATGGGGCCCGGGGGTCCGAAATGGGCGTCTCTAAAATGACTCGCAACGACCAAAGGGGGGCTCCACCAACTACCGCAAGTGGTCCAGGGGGCCGTCAAAGGGGTCTTAAATGGAAAATCTATTTTTAGGACCCCCAAATTTTGTTACCCAATTGGGGAGCTTTTCTGTCAAGACCCCTGCCCAATTCAGGCTCTTTGCTTTGCAGGCACTTGGCGCAGGATTTTCAACCTTTGATCGTCAGCCAGTCGGCCCGGGAAGGTGGTAGAGATCGAGAAGCCAGGCACGCCACCCTGTTTGCCCAGCCCCTCTCTACGCAAAATTGGAACCAACTAAGCTGTCGTAGTTGAGCCCAATTCAGGTCCCTTGTACATTTTTCCATGACTTATCTTTGATTGTCAGCCATTTTGCCACTGAAGGTGATAGAGAGAAGGGGGGCAGGTCCCGTTGTTTACCCAAGCTTGCTCTACAAGATAGGAACCAACCTAGACGTCAGATTTGAGAAGTGGGAGAGACCCCTGAAATACCCATTACCTAATCCGGGAAACTTGAATTGAAATTGTGCCCAATTGGAATAGCATTTTATTCAAATTCCATTTGTCCGAGTTTTGAAAGCGTCCCGACAACAGGGTGAGGTCAGATAGAGTAGAGGGGTGCCGGGGAAGGGAATAAGACCCCTGTCCGTCAGTTACAACTCCGCAGTCACTAGCAGGTCTTATATCTGAAGTCACATGGTTCTGTGACATTCGTAGGCGGAGCTGTGCACAAAAGACTATTTGCCCAAATCAGGGGCTTTAAGACAAATCAGTGCCATTGGACATAGGTAACCCTAGAATTTTAACATTTTAAAAAAAAATTTATGGATTTTTTTAAGACATGGTCTCCAAATCAACACCACATGTTCACCCCCACGTCTCGATAAGACGACTGAATTTTCACGGTCCTAGAGTATTCCCAAAAAAAAATGGCTCCCCTGAAAGGTAACGGGCCTAAAATTGAAATGGGTTGCTCAGCCTGATGCCCTGTTGCTGTTTAGTTAATTTGTTTAGTTAATTTGGCGACGTTTGCAACTTTCAATCCCTGAGTAAAGCCTTCGCCCAATTGAAATGCTATAACATTGAACAAAATTGCCCGATCCAGAACATGACTCCTAGCTAATCGGAACAGTAGGTCGTGGGGGGCCCGATCCTCCATTGCCCGGGGATTGCCCGGGGACAACATATCTGAGTTTGGAGAGGATCGGACTGCCGGTAATAAAAAACAGCTAGGGTTAGGGTTGAACCTCCAAAATCTGATGCAATATGTCTCTGACTTGTAATACTTGAAACCCATTTTAAATGTAAGGCCTTTTTCACAAATTTTCCTATGCGGACCACCTAGAGGGCCGTGCTTCGGAGGGTGCATACGGAGGTCCCCCTAGAACCGGCTCACCGATTTTGGGGCCTCTTCGCTGTTTAAGGGGCTTGGGAGGCCCCCTCCCCCAAAAAAAGTCTGTTACAATGGGGTGCTACTTGAAATGGGAATTGGATTGCCCGATTGAAATGCTTTTACATTGTCCCCGCCAACGTTGTTCAGACAGCATTTCGGGGGTCTTCCTGAAGCTGCGGGGACACTGAAACATAATGGGGCATACAACTCGAGGTCCTATTTCAGGAAAGGGACATCTCAAACTTCTGACTTGCCCACGGGCAAAAAGTTCCGGTACGCAGCCCTCGAAGAAGCAGTCTCTCCAAAGGGCTTTTCCAGTGGCTGCCCTTAACGTGTGGTCCGTGCTTTGGGCCGATCAGGTGACGGGAAGTGACCCGTTGCTGTATGCAAGAATGTGGGTGCCCAATTTAGAAAGCACTGCGAGAACTAACAGAACTGAAAGAACCTGAATTGGGCAACCCTAGATGTTTTTATTTTTAGTCCTGTTAAATGGGTTGCTTTTTAGTTAGGGTCTCCAAATGACCACCAAATGTTTATCGAACATCTCCATGCGACCACTGCATTTGCACGTTCCCAGAGTGCCAGGAAAGTGAACCTCAATTTTATTTGCCCAAATATAATTGTGATCTAATGGTCAAGAATATTGCCCAATTCAGGTGTCCCAGCCAAACGACGTGGACCTGAATTGGGTAAAATCTGTTAATATCTCAGAACATGAATAAGACTGGATTCTGAAATTCAGGATTTAGCACCTATCCTTCACTGCCAATATATGGTGTAAGTCTGGAGCAGATTGCTCAAAGTTGTGTATTGACAACATTTTCAACTTGTCCCAAGCCTTGAGACAAAAATGCAATTTGTCCAATCTTCACAAAACGTGCACCAGTTGTTGGCAATGACTAGGAGGTCCATTTATTTAAGTTGTTTAACATTGTTCTTTTAAGTTTCTCGCCTGAGATGGGCCTTAACAGAATTTTGCCAAATTCAGGTGCACCAGCCCAATGAAGTGGGCCTGAATTGGGCAACCTATTTCAGGTCCCCTCCATTAGGCCAGTGCACCTCAATTGGACAAAGGGATGTCCTTCAATATCTTATCTTAAAAAAGCTAGTTGGAGGCTGATATTCAGGATTTTGCACCTTTTCATAACTGCCTATTGATGTGTGTACTGTAAGTTTCAAGCCGATCGCACAAAGATTTCTATTTTACATAGTTGAATTTATTTATCCTTAATCACATTGCAGTCTCAAAGGGCTTTACAGCCTATATTTCATATGGAAACAAACAACACCCCCTTTACCTGGTCCTCCCTCCGGCAAGGAAAGTTCAGTCTTCACTAAACATGCACTAGTTGTTGACAATGACTAGGAGGTCCCTTGCTGAATTTACATACTTCTGGGACATTCCTAGCCTGACATGTGCCAAAAAAGAACATTGCCTAAATATCCCCCTCCCCTCTCTCGCCCTCTCTCGCTCTTCGTCTGCATTCTGTCTCATTTATAATGAGTGCGAATGTGGACGAATATTTCTTTACATCAATTTAGAATTTCATCACCATTAACACGAAAATATATTGGGTAGAAAAATGTCTGCATTGTGACGAATGCATTGTGACGAATGCGTCTGAATATAGACAAATATTTCTGTAGTCTACAACATCAACCACAAAATGTAGTCACTATTGAAACAAATATATATTGGGTAGAAAATCGTCTTAATTTTTACGAATTCATAACGCATCAGAATATAGACAAATATTTCAGTACATCATGAACAACAGAATTTCGTTGCCATTTAAACGAAAATATACAAGTTAGGAAAAACGTCTGCATTCTGACGAATGTATAATGCGTCCGAATATTGACGAATATTTATGTTGAATTGAACCATTGAAAAAAATCATCAAAATTATAATAAAAAATGTAATTATGTTATTTACGTTAATATTGTGATGAATTTGTTTTTCATCATTATTAGACGTTTACCTATTTTGCACAAACGTCCATATTTGACGACGATCAATGAGACAAAGTTGGTCTAACTCTGCGCCTTGTGGAAAATCTTTAAACAACCATTTAGAGAGCAGTCTCAGGTCACCTTATTGCTAAAAGTTGAAGATCATATAAACACTAATTTAGCTGGCACCCTTCAACTAGGAAGTATTCTGTATTCACACGGAAATTAACCAAATTATACAATTTGGAACCAATTTGGGCATAATTGCAGGCACATTTTAAGAGTAAAGCTATTTCTATATAACCAAAGCAATGTTCTACAGCAGACGGGAGCATGACAAATGCATTACTTAGCTGACCCACTAAACTAGGCTGTAGCAATATTGCCTACAGTAGTACTGTAGCTGCACTAGAATTAAATCACAGTTGCCTATCTTAAAAATCTGAGCTGGTGCCTCAAATCGATTGACAGTAGAGTTTAGTCTGTTGAAGCCTTGAGAAGTTAACAAATTGTATACATTTCTCTGCAAATCCTCCTTTAGATGCTTTGATACTTTGTTTGAAGTTTGATGTCCGCAGTGCGTGGTTATTTGAACCACCATTATCCTGTGCAATGTGTATCTTGTATATTTTTAGTCATCTTCATTGAATAAACACAATAAAAAAGACATATTATGGGTTGGGGTGACGTAACAACCCCCATTAAAGAGAAAGCTCTTTTACACCTTGCTGTGTTTTTACAACCTTTTCGCCTCGGCCCAGAAAGTCTGTTCCAGGGGAATTACAGAGGCTCTTATTTTCCTCTCCTTCCCTCTCTGTGGAAGTGGTGAGGAGGAATTACAGCTTGTTTAAATATAAACCCAACTGCTCGCCCTCGCCTGCCACCAGGTTCACCACAGAGGAAACGGAGTGCCGCTGTTCCAGTGCTCCCCTCTGCCGCCCAGGATATGCTCATCAAATAGAAGCCATACCCACCCCCACCCCCCACACACACACTCAGTTTCCTCAACTTCCACTGTTAGAACATGAAAGACGAGCTACCTCGTTCACTCACCATCGTGCAGGCATCGCTCCGAGAATTGTGTCGTGAGAACAAAATTGGCTCTTGTGCTGGTTTTTTATGTTGTATCCAGTTATATCTAAACTGCTGTAATGTGCGCATTGGCTCTGAAACATATGGCCTTTATTTAATGAACATATTCTCCATATTCTCTTCTATGCTTGTGGCAAAGAATGTTGTCATTAAGAAACACTAAATATAGTTCATCTGACAAACCCAGCACAAACGTGTGGGCAAATGTATGCGTTCACTTATACCATATTTACATGTTTGCTTTGAAGATGCTTGTGGTTAATCTGTTGAATTCCCATTTTAAAGATCCATTGGTTTTAGGTTCAATCCCGGTAATGCCCATCCTAACTGTATGTGTCCTTGAGTAAGACATCTAATCCTGAATTCTTCTTATTACTACTGACAGTCACTTTGGCTAAATTACCTCATTGTAATGGATGACCCATTAAGGACAGAATACAATATAATACATGTTTTATTCTGTTGTAAGTGTGCTATCTGTAAAGTACTTCAAGTAATCCAAGTCTAAAATGTAAATGTTATATATGGATGTTATGGCAGCAGATGCTATTGAATGACTTTATCACGGAGGAGGCCAAACAATAGCATTATGAAATATGGTTTTTACACCAAGCTAAACGGCAGTGCGTGACACTGTTAAGGAAAAACTGGTTTTCGCACACAGTTGACTCTTTTGTCCGCTCCACTCCAAGTTCTCTTGTCAGGAAAGTGGTTTCCACCTCAATGTGAAAGAGCAGATATTGTCTTTAAAAAGGTCTTGCAAGATCCTATTTCAGAATTGTCATCTCAACATAGTTAGATGAACCTGCTATTTCAGATACCAGAAATAAACGCTTGTGGTTGTGCTTTAGGAGAATTAAAGACGTTGGCAACGAGGTAATCACAGCTTGTAAACAAGGTTGTTGTGTAAAACATGTGTGGGAGCCCCACTGTCCTGACAGTATTTGAATGGTAATAAACCGTAGCTTCTCTCTGCGCGAGCCGCTAGAAGGAAAAGTACTTAAGAAAGGACACTACTGTTCTTTTCAAAGCACAATATCAATATCACAGAGAGATAGTTTTCTTCAGATTAGTGCCCTCTCTAGTCCCTTTTCTCTTCTCAAATCAAAACAGCATCGCTCCGGCGCCGCATCACACATAGAAATGCACTGTGAAGCAAAGTGTAATACTACAGCTTTGTTGATACGAGCGGTGTTTATGTTATTATTTACATTGCTGTGTAGAATTATCACATTATTTTTTAACACTAACAGAATGGTAAGATAGCAAAATGTGAGGAGATATTTGTTGAATTTGAGAAAAAGTTTATTATCTTACCTTTAGCTTGTAATAGCTGACTACCTTTAATTAATGCAGTATGCAACAGAATTATTAACAGCATTTTCACAGCTATTTCCGCAACAGCGCAGCACGGTCTCAGACGGATTGCTTGGCGCTTACTGTTTGGAGTAGTGTTGACATTAGCAAGTTACAAGTGGTTTCCAGTCCACACTGTTAGCCATAACAGAAGAACATAACAGGAATCAAATGGCGTTCTACCCTGTAGAAATAGAGCTCTACTCATATAGGATGCATGGTGTGATATGTCTTATGACGTGTACTGTAGGTATGACATTCATCACTTTTATATGGGTAAATCTTAATCTCCATGCCTGTTCATTTCCAGGTGGCATGCAACATGGTCCCTTTTAGTCCAATTTATGTCATTAGCATTGTGCAACAGTGTGAAAGTATAAGCTGTACTGCAGTTTCATAGCATAATTCCATTCTAATAACATTTCCATGGGCTGCTAGGTAATCAGTCTAGCGGGGGGCATTGTAGAACCCGCTTTTGAAATCTGTAGGTGTGGAACTCTGTCCTGGCAATAGGTCCATATAGAGCACACACATTGTGAGGTCAATATAGTGGGTTTACTTATTAGGCCTGTAGTTAGGGCATAGTGTTTAGTCTACTGGTGATCACCCCCCCCCCCCCCCCCCCACCCCCCACCCCTGTAGGGTAACTCGGGCTTGACCAAGTCACACTCACAGTCTATTAGTCAATTAGTGTAGCATTTTTATAAAATCTATTATTGATCTCTAACCCAATCCGTTGGGTTCAATAGCACGGGACCCACGAATTTGAATGATCATGCTTAGAATAGCTGGTGTGGTTGTCTAATGGTCGTATATAGAGGCCTTATGATCTCTGTAAAATGTTCGAAGGCACAGCTGATTTAATGACTGATCCCAAATTAATTAACAGCCACGTTCCGTGGATCAACCCACAACAACCCGCAACAATTTGGACAATGGCCTTTCTTGTAAATTTTCGATGCGTTAGAAAGCCTTTGGCGTCTTAGGATGATGACTTCGGTCATTGACTGTTACGTCAAGGGTACCACCACATGTTTATTTCAAGCTATCTGGGCATGCAATCTCAGCACAAGTATTAGCTCCTGGTTGTAGATAAATAATCAATATACAATCGAGACATGTTAAAATGTAATTACTTGAAATCATAGGCTACACATAGCCTATACCGAAATATAACTGAAACTATTTAATTTGATGATTTCTAGTGTGTCCTGTGTGTCTGTGTCTGTGTGTGTCTGTCTGTGTGTGTGGTCTACGCGTGATTGCACTTTTAGTCGTGTGTGTGTGTATCGGTGTGTATAGGCCTAGGCTACTTGTACCACCCCCAATTTTAGTCAAGCACGCCCCCAGCACCCCCAACGAAAATCTTCTGGAGCCGCCACTGCCTGTTATCGCTGTGTGTATTATCCACTGTTAGCATGGCCTGGCCTGGCCTAGCCTAGCCTAGCCTAGCTTGATGTTGCCTCTGTATGTCTTGTGCAGAGTGCCTCGGAGTCTCTCCAGAGCGTGGAGCAGCTGTCGGAGGCTGTGGCCGCTCTCAGCACTGTGGAGGAGGTCATGCGGTACCTGGAGCCGGAGCGCTGGCAGCTGGACTTGGAGGAGCTGTACAAGCCAACGTGGCATGTGCTGGGCAAGTCCTTCATCCATAACAAGAAGGCCAGAGGTAAAGAGAACTAGAGGCGTTATGTAGAGGAGGAGACAGATCCTTCTATAGAGAGATTTGTATAGACCACTTACAAAGTTATATATACGTAGGACTATGGAAGAAGTCTGCAAAGCCAAAGATGGCCAAAGACCCAATTGTCTACTTTAAAACAGGTGAACCGTTAACCTATTGACCTATTCATTATTATGGCGTCTGTACCAGCAGCACCATCTTCAAGTGCAGTACTTGAGACTTGTTTGAATACCCCAAATAAACAACATCCTCATGCAAAAAGGATATCGTGTAACAAATGCAAGCAATACTGCAAGCCTTGGCAACTCTGTTTCTGGACAGGCCAACACGTGTTTTTTCTTCTTCTATTGCTTAATTGGTGACAATAGCCTGCCTCAACTTCTGTAATTGGTCCACAAGGCTGTGCCATCCAAAACAGTGTTTTTTTTTATAAACTAACCAAACTCTGGTTCAGTTTGAGCCAGACCGAGACCTGCTCTTTTGGTTGGAGCAGCTTTTTGTATTTTGGTCCGTACCAAACTGAAGGGTCTGCAGGTTCAGACCAAACAAGCTAGGTGTGAAAGCACCCTAAAACTTCCTTCTAAACCATTGAAAGTTAGAGAAAATTGCTGCCATTTTCAAATCCTATTGTTGACTTCCCATTCAATCCACTCCACAGAGCGCATTTTTTATTTTACACTCTGAGGGGTAACCATGGTATCACCACGGTAATTTTAGTTGTCTGGCTCACAGTAACAACCATTCTGGCTATTTTAACAAGGTTCCACAGTCTGTTATTATTGCTTAAATGTATGCTACAAAAAACAGGCTACAATGCAAAATGGATTCAACAAAACATTCTTGGTTGTTTCTTTACCACAGATGTTGAAACAGTTCACATTGTTTCTAGAACAAATAAACTGCTGTACCTTTTGACAGACTTTGTCTCTATAGCTCTCAAATTAACCTTGCTTTACACAGTAGTCCACCCTAATGTTAACACTGTAAAAATATCCCAGGATGGGCTGTATTTTGTTACCTAGTAATCTATTTCCTTGTTTGTTGCTAACCATGCATATGGACCATTAAAGTGTAACTGCACCCCCGCACTGAGACTGACTCCACCCACTACAACTTTGAAAAATGTGTCAGGTGAGGTGTGAGGTGAGGGGCCTTCTCAGCCCCATTAACATTAACGCTAACATTTGAATTTGATGACGTTTGAGCGTACTAAGTGTATCAATGTGTAACGGTCTGGGCCGCGCCGCCGATGGGCGGCTCACCCCCCCCCCCCCACAGTTACCGGGGCCTGCGTGCTCCCG
>JAODUK010049875.1:0-19237 GCA_027564635.1 Typhlichthys eigenmanni
TATATAATGTAATAATTTGGACTACTTAATTCAGCATAACAATCAAAATAGTTAACCAGAGCTAAATACATTTCACAAATCATATTAAAGTTGCTTATGGCCAATTTATGCTTTTGCGTCAAGCCTACACTTTAGCCTACGCTCTAGCCTATGCTGGTGCAGACTGGTGCAGACTGGTGCAGACTGATGTGTGGGTTGACTACGCATGCAAAGTCACAATATACAGTACGGAAGTGCCATGTCTTGTTTAGGCTCACAAAATAGAACAAATAATACAGTGTAAACATTTTGAAATAAGCATATAAAAATATTTCCTTCCAGCAAATCTCTTAGTTACACAGTTTATCACAGGAAACAAACGATCGCTTTTCACTGGCCAAACAAAATCCCCATCTTGCCATGTGCAAAGTTGTAGTCCTGGTTAATAATGTTCAAGTAAGGCATATAAAATGTCTGCGTCGACAGATGGACGGGTATATAGATTTTTGGAGAGGTGCGCGCCAGGCTACGACATAGTGTATGGCGATAATTTACACATATATAAGTGCTGTATATTATGGCATAGCTTCGATGCAGAAGCATAAATTGGCCATTAGCCCTTGTTACTTACAGCACTTCAATGCTGTAAGAGGTGCACTGGAGTAAATGCAAACTTTTATGAGACTTATAGGAAGGGTTAGTCGAGGCAAGAACTCTTGCTAACTTCAAGCTCAAATCAAAACAATATATCTCCACGTCGCTTCTCCACACACACATTGAAACTACGCATTGTGAAGCAAAGCGTAGTACTGCAGCTTTGTTGATGTGAGCAGTGTTCGCCACTTATGTGTTCTTATTTATGAAGCCAGGACTGTGTAGAAGTTTCTGTTCATTTTTTTAACACACACTGACTGCGATAAGATAGCGAAATGAAAGGAGATATTTGGTGAATTTGTAAGTGTATTAGCTTACATTAGCTTGCAATAACTGACTATACCTTTATTAAATTTGTAAAAACTGGTGTTAAACACCACATATACTGTGGTCAAGTCAGCCCATACTGTAAATACAGTCCTCTAGGAGAACTACTCAGAGCTGGTACTAAAAGGTGTAATAAAATTCTGTTGTCTAAATTACACCCGCTTAATACAATAATGGGCTAGTGCAGTCCTAGAAACGTCACAGTAAACCAAGGGACGACATTTCCGACTGTACAATGCACGCTCAGATCAACAGAAGATATTGCTTTTGGCTGGTAGGGAACGCATGGCCCCAGACAGTAGCTTGCCTGCTACATTACTGGGCCTTTGGGGAATGAATAATAGCAAATGTGAAATTGATGGTATCATTCTGGTTTGAGTTGCACATCAATTATTGGGCGGGCCGCTGGCTGAAATGCCTCCTGTCAGAGACAGAGGGAGGATATGGGTGATTAAGAGATTGGCTTGTAGCCGAGCAGATGAGGTGAGGGTGGAATATGGCTGACCGGCAAAACATGGTCAGAGCACGCACTGCAAAAAATATATAAACACCACCCATCCAAACAATTAATCTCACCTCATATGTAGCATTAACATAATTTCAATGTAGGTAAATGATCAAGAGAATTACATTATTTCATTGGGTTCTACTTAGTGGTTTGAGCAATCTTAGGAAATACATTTATTCCATTCAATCCAGTCAAACAAGAGTTCAAGAGGTCACAATACAGTAAATATGAAATATCGAAATATGTTTTTAGTCGTATTTAGTAGCAGTATTTAAGTTTGAAATGCAAAGCAACCTGGGATGAAACTCCTTGTTTAGATGGGTGTATTTTGTGTGTTTCTTTTTTGCACTGTAAACCATGTTAGCTGTCTGTCACATACAAATACAGAGACACACAGGCAAGATGAGAGAGGGAGATTAGGAACTATTACCCCATGAAACTCCTTCAGATGATCCCAGCGCCATGAGTAGAGAAAAGATCACATAGTTAACATCATATACAGAGGATAACAGAGGTGAGGTATATGAAGCCCTTAAGCACACGCCTCACTCAATCATTTATGTGATTGCACGTATTCAATCTATATGAGTATTAGTGGAAGAAGTGGTTGTCTTGTTGGACCGACCCAATAAAAATGATTGGGCCTCAGCCTATTCACACCACACCACAATAAAACATGCCAACAACATCTGAAAACATGTTTGTGTTAAAAAAAAAATGTAATCGAATTGACAGGAGTTGACACAAAAAAAGACTGTTTGTTTGTGGTGTTGCTATTTTTAATACTTACGAAAATGCGAAGGCCACCAGCGCGCCACTGACCACTATGAAGTCTAGAATGTTCCACAGATCTCTGAAGTATGCACCAGGATGCAGGAGCAGGCCCAGGTCCACCATCTACATCAAACACACCATTAGACCATATGCCTCTCTGCTTCATGCAGCTTAATGCGGCTTAATGCGGCTTAATGTGGCTTAAAGTGACAAAGCAGCTGCTGCTTCAAGATACCACATTATTTGGTCATGTTTGTATGATTCAGTAGTACTTGGAATGGATCTGCTGGTGTGAATAAAGGCTGGCAATATTCACAGTAAAGTTGCACAAATAGGCAAATAATTAAAATAAGATATTAAGTTATTATGAAAATATTGTAGAATATATTTCAGATTTAAAGGGTATGTCCTAAAAAAGTTTAGTATCCTAGTTGCCCACCTTGATCACCATTTCAAATGTGAAGACTCCGGTAAAGGCATAGTCCAAATACTTGAGCACCTATAAACAACAAGATTAAAACACTATAGATATAAATTCATAAATACATATGTATTATTAATATTCTTTGTCCTCACACAGCCAGTCACTCGTAGACTTGCTCATGCATGTAGCAATTATTTGAGCACCTGTGCATTCTTCGACAAGTGATATTAAACTTTTGTAAATCCTCCGACTGTACCATATGACAAGCTGACTTTAAATCAATAAATATGTGTATGGCCAATGTATTCGAGTTATTAGACTATGACCAATGCCACGGACGAAAAGTCAAAATAATATAGACGCTAAAAGCATTTGACTCATTAAGCACTGTATAGTGACACAACAGAACATTATATTGTGGGCTTATATCGAGGCAAGGAAAGTATTCAGTATCCATTGGTCATCCTATACGGCATGTGTCACTGTGCGAGTGTGTGTGTGTGTGGCACACAGAGTGCCTGCACTGGCATGCATGGTAGTTTATTTGGGTGCCTCATAGCACCTGTGTATAGTGACAGCTGTGAACCACTCAGCAGAGATAAAGCACTAAAACATCATGACAGCTGCCTGCCAGCATATATGCTGTACTGTAGAACCAGTGTGTGTGTGTGTGTGTGTGTGTCTCACGTTGTTGCGAGGAGCGTTAGCCTGAACAGGATCCTCAGCAGCCAGAGCGATGCTGCTCATAGCGATCACAACCAGGATAGACATCTCAAAGTAACGCAGGGTAACAATGTAGTGACACAGCCGTCTCACCCTGAGGGGAACAGAGAAGGCAATAGAGTCACAGCAGACAGACAGGCAGACAGACAGGCACAGAGGCAGGCATCATCATCTTGCTGCCATGGCAAGGGTCCAGCACTGCTGTCTACTGGCAATAAGCCCATCACTAAAGAAGCCTCCCCAGAGAGAAACAGATACTGTATAGCCTAATGCAGACATGCTGGGGCGTCTTTATGTTTCCCCAGAGATTACACAGCAGGACAACAGTTCTGAGAAGCTAAGCCATGGATTGACATGCTAACCAAGTTGGTAAGCTCCCATTCAAACCACTGGAAACATACACAGGTGTTAGTTAACCATGAGACCCCCATTAGACCTACCAGGACCAACTGGGCATGTACTGCCTCACATTGGTATGGTCACCGTATGTTTGGATTTGTTTTGGTGAGGAAGACCCTTTGTACCTCACATTTGTTTGGATCTCTTAAATTTAGTGAAGAATAAACGTATTGCCTCACATATGTCTTCATGAGTAATAATACAATTGCCTTATGTTTGTAATAGTTCATTGAGAAGGGCAAATGCCAGTTATAGAGTTAAAGGAAATCCGCCTCCAGGGAAATGTTTTATTAGTTTTACCATCTCGTTTGTAATATTCTGTTTCTTATCCCTTTTTTGTATTTTTGTTTTATTGTTGATTTAATTATAATTTTTGCCATTCCATCCTTTGATTTTTTAAATGCATTTCTTAAATTGTAAAGCATTTTGACCTACAACCTTTGTATGAAAAGTGCTATATAAATAATGTTTATTAATATTATTATTATTATAGATTGACATCTCCCATACACCTTCCTTATGATTAGCTATTTGTGTACACTGTATGTGTGTACAGTACATGTTGCTGTGAGATAATAGGAATCATTAGGGCCTATGTCCACCAAACACGTCTTTTTTCAATACAAACCCTATGAAGTTCAGCGCCTACAGCTCAGCGTTTTTTTGCTGCTGCACAGTGTTGTCCGCTGCACTTAACTAACGCCACAATGACATACAACCCTACAGCCGTAACCTACTACTGTTGAGGTTCACAACAAAGTTACAGTAATGCAAAATCGCTTGAAGACATTTTTTGTAACCCAGCAACAAGAAGCGCTTGAGATGAGCGCTCTGAAAATGAGGTTGTAAGCGCTGTCAGCAATACAGCATCCTCAGGGCTAACAATGAGGTAGCATGTAGAGGATAAGCAACATACTGTACACCAAACTGTTAACAACAGAAGACGGGACTCACGGGTTGGCCTGTCCAAAAAAGAACATGGAGCTGTAAGGCAGGATGGGTCTGGGTCTACTCTGACCCATCTCCTCCAGAGACGTCTGATTCATTGGCATGGTCTCACTGTCCATGCTGTTCACTGCAACCATCAACAGGAAATAGTATTACAGACATGCACAGGTCAAGTTATCTGTACAGCCCTCAATAGCATTAGCAAGGACAACATTTATTCCAAACAATGAAAGGAAGTGGAAGAGATATTACATACACTCGTGTTACTGTTAGCTGACTAAAACAATCAGAAATCCCAGAGGTATTTTATGTTTTTAATGTGCCATCTTGTAAAAAAACATGGTTCTCTGAAATATTGCCTGCTCCTTGTGTGCATTGTGTGTATGTGTCTGTTTTATTATCATGGTTTTGAGAATATTGTACATTTCCTCTAGTGGTCTAATGTGTAACATTCAAATATAAGCGACCACAGTACATTGTTATTAGCGTCAGTACAGTATACACAGTACATACACATATGCCATTGCCGTGAGTGTGCTAGCGTGTGTACGTACTGGGTATCAGGGTGGTTTCTCCTGGGGGGGAGGTAATGGTCACAGGGGGGATGTGGACGGAGGTGTGGCCAGTGCGTCTGACGTTCCTCTGGTTGTCTGAGTCCTCCAGTCCATCAGAGGGCCAGACGGACCCTCCAGGAGCTTGCTGTGGGGACGTAGCTCCCTGGGAGTCTTCCCCCGAGTCAGTGAACCTGTCCCTGGGACAAACAGCACAGACACACTCATGTTTACAGTAACAGAATGTGTCACGGTGGTGGGCAGGCTGTCAAACGGTCACAGGGAGTCACGTGACTACAGCTACAGGCTCAGAGCTGGGTGATGGTACCATTTAATATGTGATACAGAAGCAGCTAAGCTAACTTAAGGTGGGCCCAGGCTGCTGGTACCTGTTACAGTGGCCCTGGTCTCTCTCTACGGGCTCCTCCCCTTCCATTGGCTGAGCCCTGGAACCGTGCGTCCTGTGGCGCTTCCTGTGGCCGTTGGCCCCGCCCTCCCCTCCACAACCCAAATCCACGTCCCTGTTGGCCGAGCGGACGTCTCTGTTGTGGCGGGTGGGGCACCTCTCCCCGCTGTTGACGGTGCCGTTGCCGTTGCCGTGGCGGCCCGGCCTGTGGGCGTGGTGGTGGCGGTGCTGCCCCGGCCCGCCATCGTCCAGGGAGCATTGGCGCTGGTGGCTGCGGGAGCCCTCCCTGCCCCGGCTGTGGTGCACGTGGTGACCACCCTCCTTCACCGTGTCCCCGTTACCGCGGGCCTCGTCCTGCTCCGGGTCACGCCCCGGGTCACGCCCGGAGTCACGCTCCCGGTGGCGGTGGTGCCGGCGGGCCTTGGGGGCCTGGGGGGCCTGGGCGGGGTCCTCCTCGGGCACGCAGGGCTTCTGGCAGTGCTGCGGTTGGCGGGGCTCCACCACCAGGGGGCGGTCCAGGTGGGTCTTCATGACGGGCTCCAGCTCGCTGTACAGCGCCTCACAGCTGGCCCGGTTGTGCTTCCTGATCTCATTGGCCCGCTGCTCCCACACTGACATCATCTTCAATGACTTCTGCTGCTCCTTACTGAGGAGGGGTTGGGGGCGGGGTTAGGGGTTGGGGCAGAGAGCAATACAGTTCAGTACCCGCTGGCGCTACGTTTTAAGGAGCATGTGCAGCCCTGGTTCATCCATCCAGCATTAAAACGAACACGACACAGAGTGGAGCTGTTAGACACGCCTCCCTAACCCCCCTCAAAGCCCCCTCAAAGCCCCCTCACCACTCACACAGGACGGTTTGAAGGACACAGACCAAAGGGATGTTGTCTTTTTGACATCGCTTCTTTGAAATATAGAACGGGAACGGCAATATCTGCCCCCTATAGGCTGTCAACAATGGCATTTACAAGTGACTTCTATCATTACTGAATAGGAAGTGACTTATATTATTATGAATGTATTGTATTGAGATGATCCCTCCCTTGAAATCTAGTTTTCAAGGTGGTCCTAACTATAGACAAATGTGTATCCAGCTGAGATTACGCGCTGTATTTATGCGGATGCAAGAAAGAATGTAACTTCTCCAACTATGGAGGAAGCTACATACAGTACATCCACTGCATATAACCTGCATCGTGATATATTATGACCAAAGTGCTAGTAGAGCTCTCAACCCAACACACCACCAGGGTCTTAGGGAGAACGCTCCTACAGGAGTGTGCCTGACAACAAAAGCCAAACGCAGCCACAATGTCATGCTGTGACATGCTCCTCTTGTACAGAAATACAGCATGATTACATGCAGTTGATTATGCTTGAGAAACATGCTGGCTCCCATCTGACTAAATCATCATATTATGTACAGTAGCAAGCCATTTCTTCCTATTGACGTTATGACTGGGAAGGTTTTTTACCGTCATTAAAGCTGCAGTAGGCAACTTAGAAGAATTGGGAATAGAATGACATACAATTTTAACAGTTAGCAGTCCAGGTTCGATTTATCCAGAACAATTTACAATGTGTAGTCCACCAAAGCAAGCCAATCAATTCTTAATTCATATCTACTACACCCTTAAGGGAAGATTTTCCTGAACACTTAACTAGTCCTTGCCTTGCATTGCAAACATATGACACTAGCTCAGGGTTGGGCGTGGGATAGGAATCCTTGAAATGAAAGTTCAGAACACAATGTACAGTATGTGACCAAACACATGTCCTCTTCCCTGCTATTCTCTTTTATGAGAAACATGATTATGTTATGTCATTGGCACATGTAACCATCATCATCATCATCATCATCATCATCATCATCATCATCCAGTTTGCGTTTACCTCAGGTAGTGGTGTACTGGGGTGCAGACATAACTCCTACAAACACATGAAGAAGCAAAACATTCAAACAAACAAAGGCTGTGCAGGAATAAACAGGTTACAGTAGGTAGACAGTGACACAGAGCAGGGTAGAAACCAACACGTATCGACAGACTGACAAGGGGAGAAACACACCAGAGACACAAACCAAAAACAAAACAACTAGCTTTCACTGAAAGAAGACAAGTTAAACAAAGAGACGATGAGACCACTTTCTCTGCCACCTCAGTGTTGAGCCGCAATCACCAGTGTTGTGCAACATATAACTGTTGTATGCAGTGTTGCAATTACTGTGCGTGTAGTTTTAAGGAGATAAATGGATGCCAGTCTAAATTTGGACATCATTCTAGAATGCCAGACACCAATTTAGCTGCTAAACGCCAATCTATATTCTGGAGGTCAATATAAATGCAGGACATTAATTGAAATCTACTGAGTCACCCAGCGCATATGGTTTGGTAAACTTTGTCTCTATATATCTCTGCCCTTCATCTGTACATCATAGGCCTGGACCCAGCAGGGAAGCCAAGACATGAGGCACATTTTCATATTCAATCAGCACTTCAAACACACACTGTGCAGTTCGCATAGAATAGAAACAATGCTACGAACATATTGCATGATTGGAAAATCATTCTTGAATGTGGGAGTCTGTAAGTTGTTTACATTCAGCAATACCACGTTGACAAGACAGACAAGAGCTGAAAACAAATAATGCACTCATAAAATACACAGAAAGATCGCATTTATAATAATGTCAATTAATAATACGTGTGCATGTGCTTTGTGTGTCAACAATTAAAATAGTTTCTTATTCACAAGTAATTATAACAATGGCAGACTGGCACCTTCCCAAACCAAATATAATCGTATTTTGATCATTTTGTGGTTTACTTTGATAACGGTACCATTTTTTTAAATCTAACTCCACACACACAAATACATTAGTACTGAGGATTATATGATTAAACGAGGGAAATAAAGGATTTATTAACTGACATTGTTATGAAGTCATACTGATGGAAAACACTGAAACAGGCAAAGTCACAGTCCTGTGTTACAGTATAGCCAACACAAGCTAGGGCGGGCAGAGCTGGGCGGCTAGCGCAGGGAGACGTGCTGGGGTAAACGGTAACAGAAGTGTCAGAACTCACATTGAGCTAACGCTGCAGGCCGATGAGCCGCTAGAGTGTGCACCTCGACTGCGCGCTACAAAACTGCACATGCACAAACACAAAAAGAACGGGGAGGGTTGAAGGGGGGGGGGGGGGGGGGACATTATACGGGATAAGGTCAAGGGTCAGAGAGGCAGCCATCTATCCCTCTCTCTCTGGCTGTCTGTCTGTCTGTCTAATCCCCATCACGTGTGAACTCAACGGGCAGTCTTGGCTGGGCCAGTTCAAACAGCAGACGAGGTAGGACGTTCCAAAAGTGAATGGTTTGAGGCGTTTTGACCACCGCACCAAGAACTAGCTGGCTGAGCCACGTCAGTTACGTTCATTTCGCCATGAACTAAATGCAGCGGTCAAAAGGCCTCAATCGATACACACCTAACAGAACAGTGTCATACTGAAATCAAAACATAAGATAGATTATAATGTAACAAGCTACTACAGTGCTGTTAACATGACCGTACATACAGTACAGTACATAAACAACTGAGACGAAACAGTCAGCACAACCAAAGAACAAACACATAAACACAACAAAGATGCACAATTCAAGACATGTAATAGCTGAATGTCCACAATGTGTATGTGTGGCCTAATGTAGGCCACACATACACATTGTTTGCCTTACTATTTTTAATATATAGCTTAACCCCGTGGGAACAATGATGTACAAAGTTGTTATAGTCAATACATATTATTATCTCCCTTGAGAAAACAATGAAACCCTCATCTATCTACCAAATGAGAAAACTACAGTATCTCACATTATAGTGCTAAATTTCTACAGTACAGTAACTTCAGAGAACCTCATATGAATACTGCCAAGGTCAAATAATCTCTGTATCATAATGTGGTAATCTGGTATCTGGTACAAACCTCCCATTTAAGGCAGAGTATTTTCATGTGTAATGTATTTATGTATAATATCTGAAATCACATTTTTACTAATCACCCTAAAAATCCCCTGCAGAACTCCCCATGCCATATTATTTGTCATCCAAACTCCCTTCCCGCCCCATATTATGTCTTGTTAGTCAGAGCAAATGTAGTTTAGCTGTCTGGGCATACATTAACTCAAATTGCTGGTCTCAAGCAGATGTCTAGCAAAGATCCAGAATGCAACCCAATGACTATGAATTTGGCCTATATAGAGAATCCTGCTAACTAGCTCTCAGGTAGATGAGAACAGTGTAAACCAGCTGTGAAGATAATTCAATGCTAACATGCACATACGCTGAGGCCATAAGCACAGATAGATGTTTGGAGCTGTTTGTCAACAAGTTCCTATAGCTGTACGAAAAAGACTAGAAAAGATTGCATGGCGTCTGTCACTTACGCTGTGATGGAAATGTTAGCTGCCGACATGGGGCTGACCTCCTTTACCTCCTTAGCCTTCTGCATGGCCATCTTCTTATTAATGGCCTCCTCCTGCTCCTCTTCATCCTGGAAAGCACACATGTAGACACATACACATACTTCAAGTACTGTAAAGAGCCCCAGTCCTGGAATTCCCCATTGGAACAGTGAAAATGCATTACTCACTTACTTGTATATACTGTACATAATACATATACATTTTACTCTCATACTCTTCTGAATACCTGAAAAGTCGTATTTTATTATTGTATTATTAGCAGGTGCAGCTTAGCAGATATTAGCAGATTGCTAAAGATGGGATAGTGTTGTGTTGTGCGGTCTGCACCACTTTGTTTGTGCTCCATGTGTCACAACAACCAGGTCCGGGGGTGTGATCAGAGCTAATCCCGTTGTGTCGGTGCAAACGTTACATTAAGTACAGCGCTACAGCAGGGCTGTGTAGGGTTATTTTATCAGCTCACAGGACCGTGAGACGTTACAATCTGCACTAGCTGCCACTGATTATTTGTGTATTTTGTATATATAGGAAATACACAGTACATACATTTGAGTTATGGACGTGTGCAATCTTAAGTCGCTCAAATGTGACTCAAAACAGTGTTTTGAAATACTGAATGCCAAGCAGCATATCGCTTCAGAGTAATATTTGCTGTTTTATTTGACAAACATAAAGATAAGGTGATGAACGTCTTTGATTTAAGTCAAGGGACTTTTGATGTGAATGGTTGGTGCGGCCCTACGGTACCTTAGTGAGCTCCTGGGCGTTAGCTAAGTTGTCAACAGCAATGGCCAGGAAGACATTGAGTAGCGTGTCTGGTTATTTGCAGGCTCAGGAAAAATAAATAAATCAAAAAGTCAATATATGAGATCAATTTTTACACTTGCAGCCATGCTTGTTGTTTTCAGATCAATGAGAAATCATTTCAGTGCGGTGCAGGGCTTGGTGTGGCGCTGCCTGTGTCCAATAATCAATGCAAAGCTATAGGGAAGGATACAGTTTCCAAACAGAGTCAGAATAATGAAGTAAACAGAGGAGAACATTCCGCCATGAACGCCACCCTGGGACTCAATCCCGTGGTACATCACAGCATTCCAGTCCTCGCCTGTTAGGATCTGAACGCAGGACACATGTGGAGGATTAGCATGTTATGGCGCCAGTGGGGTTTTTGCAGCGCTTTTGCCATTAACCTTTACCTGGAACACAGTGAGAATAGCGGCTGGAAATGTGTCAAAATTGGTTGTGGGCGTCTCGTCTTCAAAATTAAACCTGGATAAAAAAGAAGATTTTTTGTAGTAAATATAAATAAGTAAATATATATGAATATGTGTTGTTGTTTTTTCATTTATATAAAATCCTCTTCCCTGGCCACAACACAAAGTCCAGAGCGAAACAGTGATACTGTAATTTCCACAATTAGGCTTGCTGGAGACAGAAAAATATGACCTCAGAATAATATGCGTATGTGAGGTGCTGTACATTTGAGACTGTGACCTTACAGTTGACCTCATCCTCCACTGGACGGGCTGCGCTAATGGTGACATTTTGTATCTTCCACTGTCTATCTTTTGGGACCTAATTACATGCACCACAATGTGACAGACTGCATGTTTTGTGTGTGTGTGCTCATGGGGGTGGGCGGCTGTTGGTTTGGGGTTACAAGACAGACAGACAAGTCCTGTGCCTTCTAAAATACCTTGTTATCTTTTGTTTTCTCTTTCTTAGAATTAAGTGTTTTTCAATTTGTTCTCTCGCCCTTTTCAAAGTGCACCACTTAAAATAAGGACAGTTAGCTTTGTACTTACTGGCCCCCAAACAGCTGCATGCCCAACAGAGCAAAGACCACAATGAAGAGGAAGAGGAGAAACAGCAGGCTGATGATAGACTTCATTGAGTTCAACAGGGAGACCACCAGATTCCTTAAAGAGTTCCAGTATCTACAAATAACAGTTTGGTTGGTAACACCTTACTCAATAATAGGCTGCAGTGTTTAATTGTTGTTTAATTTTTGTGTGTGTATTGTACTTGCTTTAGCAATGTAATTGCCTTTTATGAACAGGTCAAAAGTAACTGATTACATTTTCAGAATCTGCATCTATGAGTATCTACAGCACGAGTATCTAGCAACAATTTTGACGGTATTTCAGACTCACTTGGTGACTTTAAATATTCGGAGCAGTCTCAGAGCCCTCAGGACACTAATCCCAAACGATGCCCCAGGTTTGATAGCAGCCCAGATCACCTCAAAGATGCTGCCGATTATCACCTGCCAAAACACACACACAGACATGGTCTCTGTGTGACAATGCAATCAAACAAAAAAAAACCTCAATGACAATTTACAATAAAAAATGAATAACTGTAATATATAACAAAAATCACATTATATTAAATGCACAGTAGATTTATTTGATTAGCTAGATACAGCAGTTAACATGTCCAAACATGGTGATACTATAGATTTGAAAGGGGGTTAATAAAGGTAAGTATAGATTCAGACCATTAGAAGAGTGCTAGAAGAGAACACTTTATATAAATATTTGGTGTTACAATTTCACTTTCATTTAACTCAGTTATGTTATATTTATTTAACTCAAGTGTAATGTCATGTAGTATCACGTAAGGTAGAAACAACAACAACAACAACCACGTTTTGCAGTGCAGTTAGAATATAAACCCTCTTAAAAGAGTTTATAGATACAAAGTGAACCCAAAACATTCGACCAGTGTGTCTTACCCAAACACTGTTCCATAGAGTCCATCAACTCACCCCAAAGTCAAAACAGTTGAATGAGGAGTGGAAATAGCTCCTGGGTCCGAGGCCATACATTTTCATGGACATCTCAGTCAGAAATAGGCCCAGGAATACAAACTCAGCCAGATCTGCCCAGGGTGCACAAGGATACAATCAACACACACATCAATTATTGCTCGATTGACACCTCTCAAATCAGAAGGTACTCGTATTCAATAGTATTGGCTGTTAGCAAAGCAAATAGCTGGTGTGTTGAAGGTGAGTGGAGCTATGCTAGACATATCCTGAGGTCACCCAACTGCATTGTGTACCAATAACACCAATCAATCATGTTTTTTACACGGCGTTTCAATTAATGCTTAATGAGACACCGTTGACGATAGTGTCCCTACAATAGAACTCTGAATAATGACCCAGCTGGTTTGGAAACTCAACTGTGAGTGGGAGGGGCTTGTGCTCCACCAACCCGCGTACTTGTTTTCGAAAATAAATATCCAAGAGGTTGGCGTCGCTGCGAGAAGTGCTGAGCAGTTAAAAACACGTTGTGCCCAGTCTTCACGTCAACACATTCATCTGCATATCACCACGTGTGCATGGCCTACTTACAAAGCGCGTACGTGAGCCAGTAAGGCTGGTCGTAGTGCACGATGGCCACACACAGTGTGTTGAGGCCCACCAGACACAACACCGTCCAGTAGAAGCTCTGGGCCTTGACCAGCCGGCGGATGGTGAAGCGCAGCCTCTTCGCTTTCCTCCGGAAGTAAGACGAGCTCTCGTTCTTGCTGCTCTTCACACTGGCGCGGGCGAACGGAGACCCTTGGGGGGCTACATTCATACATTCATACATACATGTCATCGGCTGCATTAACACAGGAATACTGTACAGTCTCTAGTTTATACAGTAGAAGAATGTGATACTGTAATGTGTACAGTAAAACTTTAGAATTCATGCTAGAGATCTCATTAGAGCTAGAGATCATGGTTATTTGTAGTATGCTTTTTACTTATAGTACGTATGCTTATTAGAGACAACAGAAGTGAAAAGAAGTGAATAATACATCTGTGAGTGATCTACCTGTCATGTACAGTACACAAACATGAGGTTAATTTATAGTCAACATCAGCGGCAGGGGTTGATATTGCGGTTTGGAAACTACAGACTAGAGGGTTTAACAAAAGTTCAATTGCGCTTTAAGCTACCCGACATTGTAGAGTTGTATCTTCTCCTCTGTAATCCAATTAGATGTAATTGTATTCTGCTAATAGCTAGAGCCTACACTTCTAGGGTCCAAATGCCCAGTGGTTGGCTTTTTTTAAGCCAAAATATTTAGCTTCTGCCTTCCATTTGGATGCAGTATATTGCATTACGAAGGTCCGTGGACAGAAAAACATAGCAACAAAAATGTCATAACATGCCAAATGATCAAAGAGATGTATTTGTTTTACATCATCACTATACGCCTATTTGATTTTCCTCTGTTTATTAATCATGCAGATTGCCTTTTTCCAAATATGAATATCATAGTCTGCCATTCATGCCAGAGGTCAGTACCAGCGGCAGAGGACAAACTGGGCAGAGACCTGTTGCTGGATGATGAGTGGGCCAAATGAGATATCATTATCTGCTCAACAGAGGCTTTTTATATCCTGATATGCTTTGTCAATGCCAACATTTAGCCCTCAGCATTAAGAGTGACATCCGTCACTATGGCTCTCTCTCTCTCTCTCTCTCTCTCTCTCTCTCTCTCTCTCTCTCTCTCTTCCACCCTGCCTTTATTAAACATTATGAAACTTAAATTAAGCCCAAATGTGAAGAGGGTCTGAACAAAAAAAGGAAAGACAAAGAATTGTTCAATTAGCATGTCATTATGGCACTGGAAGACTAGTAGGTGAATCATTTCCTGGTCTATTTTTACCTAGACTTCTTAATCTCCTGAATAGCTAGCACCTGAAGACCCAGACCTCTCCCTCTCTCTCTCTCTCTCTCTCTCTCTCTCTCTCTCTCTCTCTCTCTAAATGTCTATTTGACTATTTCTTGTCTATTTCTTCATCATGGGGCCAAACCCTGCATTCCATCTATTCCATGTTCAGTGGAGCACAACTAATTGCAGCCTAATAACACCCAGCGATGGAGTAAAGACAGACATGATTGGAGACAGAGAGCATTGTGGGATGTTATTAGAACAGCTATCTGCCTGATCACAACATTTAAAATGCCTAAAGAACCTTTTGGTCTACACATACAGTATGGAGAAATATGAATTTGAGGTAAATGTCAAACTGCTGACAGTTGTGTCAGAGAAAGTTGAGTGGAACTATGCTGCAAATTCATTGCAGACAGCAAAACGCACAATTTCAAAGAAGCAATCATAACAAAAGTAAAAGCTGACATAGGTGGTTAGCAAATTAGACTACAGGGCATACTGTAAAGTGTAACTCAATTGTGTTCTTTGAGCTGTAAATTAAATAATAGCACTGAACAGTAATGAGCTCAGAGCTGCGGTGCAGATACATTTGAATGTATTTTGAACAAGAAGCCCATATGGCATTGTTTGGTCACGAGACATTATGGGTAATGAGAGGGATATTGGGAGTGAGTTTTGTAGCTCAGTTTTCATCCTCACCAACAGATGAGATGTCAGTGAAGTGGTCTTCACCATCTTCTGCATTGATAAGGTCATTCTTACTCTTCTTGCCTCTTTTAAGTACTGTAAACATACAATGAGAAAGCATTAGATCTAACAAGACACTAGATGTTAAAGGTATAGTCAGCTATTGCAAGCTAATTATAAGATAATATACTTAAATTCATAGTCAATAGTCAAATTCACCAAATATCTCCATGCATTTCGCTATCTTACTGTTCTCTGTACGTGCTGAAAAGAATAAACCTGTACTTCTACACAGCTCAGGTTCATTAATAGTAACATCAAACACCGAACAAACATTGAGCGAACACCGCTCATAACAATGCCGCTTGGCTTCGCAATATGTTTAAATGTGTGGGGCGGCGCTGCGGAGGGATATTGTTGAGCTCAAAGTTAGCAAGAGTTCTTGAGAATTACTGACCCTGCCTTTAACAGATAATGTGAACACCTCCACTGAGGCAAATATATTCTTCACCTACACCCAAAATGCAATAACAAGTAATGCTATTCTTTCATTAACTGTGAATTAAAGAATGAATGAGTCTAAAAGTAAATATTTGCAGTGACGAATGCTGTCTGACAGTGGGTCTGGCATTGATAACCGGACAAGCTACCGAGCAGAGGCTTCACAGCGCTAGCAGCAACATAGACTGAAGGACCCTCACACACCCACGCGCCCTCTGAACTGTGGTGAGACTTGGGCTACGTGCACACTCATAATCTCATTATTCTGCCACTCTGCCAGCCATAATCATTACAGTTGCAACACAGGCAAGGCTGCAGCTGAGTTAAGAAGAGTGCGTTGATACTCTAGGCTACTGTAGCCCATACCAATCATTCATAAGACTTTAATTTGGGATTACAAAAGTGTTTTATCTTTATGTTTATCTAGCATTAAATTCTCTAGTAGATGATAAAGCAATACAATTCCTAATATAAAAAACTTTTATGTAATAAAAGGTGAATCATTTGCTGTTGATAAACTGGTGATGGCACAGCATGGTGATGAAATCTGCTAGTACTGTAGCTATAGCTAGCATGTCACAGGCGGTTACAGGTGTGCATGTTACTGTGCATATTCATGCACCTCTGTAAGCTTGTTAGTCTGCCTAATAATAACTACAAACAACATGTTCATAACTAATTTAACTTTATTTTGTTATATATGTTATTTCCACCAAATTGGATCAATTGAATACCACACAACTGGTGAACAGCATTCCTATACTTTCACCCTAATTGAAAACCCCAGGATCTATTATGTAGATGTGAAACAGTCCCATGCCCTATGACCATTTTATCACAGACATGCCTGAAAAAGGAAAAAAAATAAAAAAAATAAAGAATTTGTTCGAGCCTCAGCCGGACTATAAGAGTCAGCCTCAGAGATTGAAGATGAGACTTGTGTTGACAAATCTGAATAATTCCAGAGGCCATCTAACTACAACAACTCAGTTTGCAATTAAATATAATCTATGATATATTTATTAAAATTCCTGCCTCCAGAGTTGGAGAATATTGCATCCCTCACCAGAGTTGGTGTGTTTCCTCTTATACCATGCTCCTTCCAAAGGTGACTTCTCTGCATTCTTGTCCTCTTCAGCCAACATCACCTCCTCTGTAACGAAAACATCACACCTCAGCAATGTTACATTTTGCTAACTCCTGTTGTTAACTCTCGTCTTAACTTTTCTCGATGTCCTCACATTGACATTCAGTGTAAAATTATAAATTTTTCACAGATGGTGACGGGATCAACATGTTTTGGGTCAAAAATGTTAACAACGTAACTGTAGTTGAGACGGAGATCAGCTTCAAACACATGGTCATTAAGTTCATGACAAACAATGGTAGTGAATATTGGATTAATAAAACGTAACTACACCTACAGTACAACGAAACATGGGGTTAACGTACAGTATGGTGAATGGACTTAATATTAATGCGAGAAAGCTACATAGTCGAGTGGTTAACAACAGTTGAGCTTAAAGCGTTTTATTATTTGCAGTTGAGTTTGCGTTTAGCATTAGCAGTTGGCTGCTCTGACCTGCTTTACAGATCCATTCCAGGTAGCCAGTCAGCTCTCTCTCAATTTGCTGTTGTCTGCGGAGCTTCAAGAACTCCTGCCTCTTCTCCACTCGCTCTCTCTCCTTTGCAAACTCACTGTAGGAACACACATGCTGAAACATTCAGACACTCATTTAAATGCACAGTTCAACTACCGACAGGTAGCTACAGTCTGATTGATTCTGAACAGGCTAAGGGTTGTCAAACCATGCAATGATTGTACTGTATAGGTCTACAACAGAAAGAAAGGAAGGATCGAGAAAGAGGAAGATGCTGGTGTCACTCCAATGAAGTCATGAAATACACTATTCTGCAATGCAGTTGTTGTCTGTCTGTGAATGTGTGACTTACAGTATGTACTATATTTGATTGAGTCACATGTGTTTACAGTGTGTGTTGTTGTGTACTTTAGATCACTGGTGGTTCTGGGGGGTCACAAGCTATTATTACATGACTATTTTCCCTTCTAGATAAAATTGTCTGGTAGCTAGGAGACTATGTAACCAGAATGTCAGAAGACAATCAATTAACAAAGTTTGTTTATCAAAAAGGCATATTTACCGTAACTTTCTGTAATACTAAACCATTCAGTATGGAAGAATTTATTATGAAATTATAAATTACATTTATTTTATTCTGCCGGGGCTTTTGTTGAAGCGAGCTAGCCAAGCTAATTGTTAGCATGCCGACTTGGGACTACCACAACAGCACATTGTAGCCTACTGTCTAGGATAAGTACAGTAATGTGATTGGTAATGTTTAACCACCCTTTATAGGGCAAAGAACCATATTTGGTCACTTCCCTGAACATTCAAAATGGCGTTGTCACGCTTCTGTGTGAGGTAGTATAAACACATCGATTTCTCCCAGCCATTCACAGAAAATCAGGCTACGTCACAGTTAGTTACACCAGGGCATATGACCAATCACGAATTGCCCGGAGCATTTTCAATTCAGTATACTTTCAGAATTACGAAAATATGCTTTTGCGCTCCTACCTACTCCGACATCTACTGTTATAACATCGGAATTAATAACGGAAGGTCGATGAAACTCACACATTATCCAGTTGAATAGTGGTGCTGCATGATGAGATAGCCGTTGTTTGAATAAGATTTCAATAAGTAAATCTGTCCATGAAAAATTAAGGCACCATATTTGATCATAAGGGGTGTAAAAGCTCATTGTTTTTAATCAGACATACATACTATTTACTCATTTATTTTATTTTTAAACAAATAATGCATTACAACTTAGGATAATTATATAATAGTGCAGCTGCTTCATAAAGTACAATGAAGCAGTTATGTAAGGGACTGGACTGAACTTTGACACGTGAAAGAAAGAAAGCATTAAATACATTAAAAAAAATACTAGTTTAGGTGGACAACATTTTTAAATGTTCTTAAATAATAAGTACAAATATATCATTAATAAATATTCTTGAATAAATATTTTATATATATATCACTGTGAGTATATTAAATGAAAGTGTTACGCTGTTACGTGAGGCGAGTGCATGCGAACGAAAAACAAAGGAAAAACAACCAAGAGTTCGTACGCGGAACGAGCCCCACGGCTCAGCGTTTATTTCTAAA
>JAODUK010049886.1:5435-19235 GCA_027564635.1 Typhlichthys eigenmanni
AATATAAATGTACCCCCCCCCCCCCCCCCCCCCCCTTCCCCCTTAACTATGCCCATTCCAAATCCCAAATTCACTTTATAATTGATTTCTTCAAGTGTTTGTACATTGTGTGACTATGGCACTTGTGAGGGTGTTTCTTTGTTCTAACTGCTGGGGTGCTGAAGGATTATTATACTGACTATAATACTCTATTTTTAAGGTGTAAATGTAATGTAGCCTACTCATGTTTTTGGAAGGATTACAAGATAATTTGACTTACAATTTGCTCTCTTCTCAAAAGCCTTAAAGCCTTGGCATACTTACCGCCTCCGTGGAACACGGCGGTCCGCAGACTGTGCACGTGGCGTAAATATCGTCACACGAACAGTCCGCACCTCCAAAGATGTCTGTCTGCACGGACATGTCGATTTATTTATGAAGCACATTTAAAAAGAGCCAATGCTGACCAAAGCGCTGTACACATCAATGCAAGTAATAATGAATAAACAAAATAAAACAATAAAACACAACAAACAAGACAGTTTTAGCATAGTGTCCCAGAACTTACTCGAACGCTAAAGAGTACATGTGTGTTTTTAGAAGAGATTTAAATGTCTGAGTGGTGGAAGATGATCTGATAGAAAAAGGAAGCTCGTTCCACAGTCTCAGTGCCATGTGTGCGTTGACTGCTCATGTGCGACAGCCTGAAGCACACTTTATGCCCTACTAAGCTCACAAAAGAGTGTTCTAGGGTATAAAAAATGTAAATAAATAAAACATTTTTCCAGCGAATATCTTAGTTACACCAATATTTTTCACAGGAAACAATGTGTGCACATAAAAATCGTAGTATCGTAAATATTGCTAATTTCAAAGTACTTTTTTTTTGTGTACAGAATAGCCGACGCATCAGCGTGAAGTGTTCTTGGAACAGCCCGAGCACTCATCCGCCTCTGCGTTGCGCGAGGCCACGCATTTGGTAGTCTGCCAAGGCCTTTACTTGCAGGAATTTGATCAATATTCAAAGTGACTGCCATTAAACATACCATTAAAATGTAAAAGCTGTTCTTACACAGAGAGCCAAATTCTCTCAGTGACCTATTCATGGGAGCAGAATGGTGTGGCAATGGCCTCCAGTAGACTTTGGTTGACATTTTCTACTATAGCATCACACGTGGGCTACCCTTGGAGGGGAAATGCTCAAGGGCTCTGCCGGAGGACTAAGATGGTACTGCACCAACACTGGGACAACATGAAACACGATTTCCCTGAGAAAAGACTAATAATAATAATAATAATAATAACCACTCAAAACACATACAGCTAAAGCACTACTTTCATTATATCAGATTGTGATATAATAATTAAAACTAAAATCACAGGGTACACAATTGCATTGTTCCCAAGGTCCTACATTCTAAGATCTCAGGGTCCTATATTCCCCAGTTCAATATCCTGTAAACACAAACATTACAATAAAGTGAAGGTGGGTCTTTTTATGACCGCCCCAGCTAAGTGTGTCATAATAACATACCGTTTATTCTTCAAACGATCTTCTGTATTGTTTCTGAGAATGTGTAAAAATACATATATTAACATATAAACATAATACATAATACGTATAAACTGATATCGGCCATTACAGTGTGCCCCATTATTCAGCCTTGTGGCTGTACTGTGCATGAGCATCGGTTCTCCTGCATTATAAGAAAGTGCGTCTGTCTCTGCACAGTACAAGTCTACAGTATCCCCCACTCCTTCTAATAGAGGTCACTGGGAAATCGCAATATGCGTATCGGGTCAAATGGTTTCTTTATGCAGGTTAACTGGGAAACGTTCATTAATATTCATGAGGAAAGTCGCTCCCTGTTTGGCCGGTGAATTCCTTAACGTCACAGGAGCATTGATCGTGATATAATGTCAAATCTCGGAGAAGACCCCATTTTTTAAAAACGCCTTCCTTTTATCAATTTTACACTTGAGGTCCTTTATTTTATTTTTTTTGTGGTAAAAATTACTTGCCAAATCAGGCTGGCCAATCAGGAATCAGCATTCCCGTCATTAAGACTGAGGGGGTGGGAGGACCCCTTCCACCGGGGTTAGTAAACTCATGCCCCCAACCCTGTCCCCTTCTTTAACTGTCCCTCTGTCCCTCTCCCATGTATCCCTCCTCCACCCCAACCAGATGACAAGGACCTAGATGACTATTACTCCAGGAAGCACCACCTCCCAGAGTTCGGGGGTCGCGGGCCCACCCACATGGTGAAGCTGAATGCCCCCTCTCCTTCTCCGTCCCCCTTACCGTCCCCGTCCCACCACCACCACCAGCACCACCACCACCAGCAGCAGCAGCAGCAGGGGCAACAGAGGCAACGGCCCCGCCGCGTCCAGCGGGCCATGTCCCAGGACCACGTGCTGCTCTCGCCGCCACGCACGCCCCGCCGCGGAGACTACGGCCTGTCGGCGTTTGGCGGCGCGGCGGCGGCCGCCTACGGCAGCAGCCGTCACCTCTCCGAGGAGCAGCTGCTGCTGTCCGCCGACCGGCTGCGCTCGCAGGACCCGCTGCTGCTGCTGTCGCCCGCGCGCCGCCGCGACAAGTTCCGGGAGAAGGCCATGGCGCGCGCCATGTCGCACGCTGACATGCTGCTGTCGCCGCCGCCCATTGTTGCGCCCGCCACCGACCGCCACAAGATGGCTAAGATGCACTCGCACCCCAGTGCCTCCAGCGACGCCTACAACACGCTGACCGTCAACCCCCAGAGCACCTCCAAGAGGCAGGCGTTCGCCTCGCGGCGGACACACACAGTGGACCACCTGCAGTACGCTGCTCCTGCCTATCACCATAACTACCGCACGGCCAGTAAGAACGAGGTGACAGTTTGAAACCGTCGACAGGATTCCTCTACCCCTCCCCGCCCCGCTCCGTGCCGAGCCAACCCGGTATGGACATCGAAAAGCGTCTGTTCTTCTGAAGTTGTAGGTCTTTTTTAAGCTAGCGACTCTTACGTTTAAAATCACTTCTTTGCTTTTCAGCAGAAGCTTCCTGTGTGGTTGATCTGTTTCTCCAAACCTAAGAATCAACGCTGACAAAGATTTGTTAAGATAAGGGCTTGGTGCGCTGATACACTCAAAGGAAGCCTTTGTGTCAAATGGGTGACGGTGCAGAGGAGATATTTTTTAAACTCGATACGGGATTTGAAAAGGAATTGACTCAATGTTATATGAATATATATGAATATATATATAAACAAAATATATTTACTATTTGTATTTTAAGTCCTTGGTATAGCTTTAGATATTCTTGTTGGACTTGCGAAAGTGTGCAAATTGTTGCCTCTTGACAATTTCCCCATTTCAACAATGAAGTGGATGTGTGGGTTTAAAAGCACAATTAAAAAATCCCTTGGTTTTGTCTGATTACCTTTTTTACCATTCCTTTAAACTGACAAAACATATCAGCTTATTAGTTGTAAACAGATGCTATTTATGTTGCATAATAGATTATTGTAAATAAAATATATAGGCAGCATTATAAACGAGAAAAACTGGACTTCTCCCCTACTAACAGTCATGATATTAGTCAAATTTCCAAACTGAGCATTCCGTCAACAAAAGCTTACATAAGTGTGTGAAAATGTTAGGTTTTCCAACTGTCACCAACCTTCTTCCACTGCCATAGGGCAATAAGCTTGAGGATGCACACGCACACACTCACGGTAACACACGGTGTTTTTGGTCTGCTTTCATCTATAAATATCATGTTATTGGGTTATATATATATATATATATATATATATATATATAGAATGAGAATTTATAGTTTAGTTTGTCATTGTTGTTCTTAGAACAATTAAAAAAATGTTTTTACATGTTTCATTGATTGATTGATTGTGATATATATTTTTTTGTGTCTTGGGATTTTAGAGTTGAATACACAGTTTTTTCATTTGTGGAGCTCTCCAGTTTGTTACATACTCTAATGTATTATGTATTTTTCAAGGCCAAGCACCCTTTCCCTTTACCGGACTATGTTTTCAATATAACCATAGAATAGAAACACATAAATGTAGGTTTGATCATGAAAAGGATAATTAAATATTAATGGTTTCTTCAAACCTGCATAAGTACACAACAATACTATAAGTAAATGTTTGAGAATGTTAATGGCTCCAGGAGAAAACAAGTAGTCTATTTATAGGCCTAAATAGAACTTGAAAATACTATATAAGTCGGCCTGTAATATTTGAAATGTTGTCGTGTACTCACTGTAGTACCCCTGTACCTCATTTGAGTAACGGAGAAACACTTTCTAGTTCAATCAATGAGGTCTGATATAGCTGCACTGTAATTACTCCAATCTTGATACTCAAACATACGAAGCAACCAGTAATGCATCTCACCGTAATTTGACATCACCTCTAGTCCGACACTAGAGATACATGCTCTCTGTGTCAAGCAGCAACCCATTGAGGGCTGATGGCTAACGTATAAGATGGTGAAGCCCTGGAGATCCACTAACAACACACAGGGTTCCTGAAGTCCAGTCTCCAGTGAAACACCCTATGCAGCATCTCTATCAAGTGACAGATGTCATTTTAAACAGAGTTTGTGGAATCGAATGTGTAATCTGTGTCATAATGCTGCTGTCTATGGTGCCTATACTTAAACGACTTAATACCATGAATTGTTTCGCTTTGTTTGTTTGCTGGATTGTAACGGTTAGGAACAGGAACATGATATGTCTGGCCCAAGCTGTTATTTGAGATCCTGAGTTAACTGTCGATTGATATGTGGGATATCAAGTAAGGCTAGCAGCTACACAAGTGCCCTCTAGTCATTACTACATGTACTACAAGACAATTTGTGACTTCAACAACACGCAGAAAAAAACATCAAAGGAATTTAGTGCAAAACTACACTAGAAAAAGCAGACGAGCTGCCATTTCCACTCAGTAACACGGTCTATACATTTTTCTTGAAGACATAAAATGAACCTGTTCCTCCAGGCAAAGAAAAAAAATATAGAATATACATTTAGAATATGTAACATAATTGTACAGTTATAACACAATGCATTAGGTCCACAGTGTAGTTGCAGGCAAAAGAAGATAACCTGACTAAAACAACCAGTTAATTAATTAAAGGGAGAACTACCAAATCCCAATCAAGCTGTGAAATGATCGCACTGACATTTTCATTAATCTAAATATAAAGCAATGCCTTATTGTGCTCTTAATTCTACAATCATGTCCAATTGGTTATGCTTCAGCTTTTGTGCAAAATCTTGATTGCGATTACCAGCAAAGCCAGCAGGAAGGGAAAGTACATTGTATACCTCTTAATCAAATTACTTTGTGGTGGTGAGCATGAATTCAACTGGAAAAGAAGATAATAGTTATTGAATTCATGTATGAGTTGAGTTCCTTGAATAATTTTAATGTTGAATTAAATGTTATTTGACCTGATGTCATCAGCTATTCACATACAAAGAAATATTACAAAATCCAACAAATTTCAAATTTAGCAATGGATAAACTCCTCCCCAAATTATTGTTGTATTTCAGAAGCTTTTGAGTACTTGAAAATGCCTATCATAATGTGTGTCTTTGTGGAATCACCTGTATTAACATGTTTTCATATTTAAAGATGATTCTGCAGGTAAAACCTCAGCATCGTTACTATTCCATATCAAATGTCATGGTGTCTATATATTAACGTGATTACAATGTTACATGCAATTGGAACCATCGTAAAATGCAGACAAGCACTGACTGAACACAAACAATGGTCACTTGAGGCACCATTCTCCATGTATTTTGTTATTGTCAATAAGGGTGTGAAGCATGAATAATGTGGATACATGTAGTATTATGTGTTGAGCATTTACTGGACTGATTTGTTGAAGTGTAACCAAACAAGGAAAGATAACAGCAGCAGCACTACTGGTTAAACAAATGTAAAACACAGGTAATTGCAAATGCGGTCATTGACATTTGTACTGGGTCATTTATGTCATCACTGTGTTTTCAATCTGATTACGGTTCTGTCCCTGTAATTTGATTTAAGTGTTTGGTTACTCTTTCAACTACTTTAACTGTGTGGGGTACATATGTTATATCAGGGCTCCATTAAATGATGTCTAAATACATGGTGTTTTGGTTAGCATACAGTAGCTTTTGGGAATATGCTGGCCAAGAAAAATTATTACATGCACATCCATATCTCGGTATTATTCAGAAATTCAATACAAACCATCTAAATTCAGCGTATGTCTGTCAATAGGCCGATATAATCTTAAACATTTACAATCTTCTGGTCCTGCATTTTTCTTAATCGACGATGTCATCTCCAGAGCCTTTTCCTCTATGTGCAATATTTCCTACTCTTGCTGTGTATTGCTGAGACATTTATTTTGGGCTTTGAAGACATTGTGATATTTGCTTAATGTACAGCTTAATGTAGTGTGGATGGTGGATGAAAAAGGTGTGTATGTAATTGCGAAAAGGGTGACTACAGTAGGTTTAAAATGACAAAATATATGACTGTTCCTGTGCAGTTTTTGTTTGGATTTGTTTTTGTTTGTTTACAAATGAACCAATAAAGCACATAGAGTGGTATTGTATATCTATCTATTTAATGAGTTCATACTTTTTTATATTTACAAAACAGTAAAATGGTCTAGAGGAGCCAACCTATCGTGTCGCTCACCATGGAAAGGCTGTAATTATAATAGGCTGTAACACATTTAATAATTAACTATTATAGGTGCTGTAATAAAACACGGTGTCAACTACAAAACAGCAATAAGCTGTCATTATGTCTATGACACATTAATGCCCACTGGTTCCATCTTGTGCCTTCTTGACATTCACAAGAGGGAGGGGCTGCACATTCCTCAGAATACTGGAGCTAAGCCCTGTGTTTACAATAGTGCACAGACGAATGGGCAAGTAGGAAATGGTAGTGGTCTTTACTTTCTTCAGGACCCCCGCCCCCCCAACCCAACCCACCCCTTTATTTATTTGCATTTAGATGGAAAAAAACATTTGGCTATTTGGCAAGTGTGGCCCAAGTGGACAGGGAGTGGCCGATGTATGTCCAATAAGCAAGCACACTCTACCCCATTGTTCTTGGGACTAATAATTCAACACACTTCTTGAATGATGCTAGTGTCCCACAATGGCACAATCAGCTTCCTCTGATATAGATGTCACATGCATTTGCTGTAAAAGAGTGAGGATATTGTTCAAGATTACAAATGGTTCAATCGAAATAAAAGGAGAGAACTATGGTCAACACACACAAACATAAAGTAGTAGAAATGTATATAGACATGGTGAGGCTGTTTGTTACTACTTCCATGATGTCATAAACTAAGAAAGAGTCCTTAATAATAAATCCACAGGCCGTTTATACTGTGTTGAAGAAATAGGCTGTCAACAAAGCTTTAATTTAATACTTTATTGCCTTTCTCCATGGCTTCTCCGAACTTCTCCAACACCCGCTTCAATGCTTCTGCTACGGCAGATGCTGCAGCTCTTTGGGCATGTCGGTAACCTTGCGACCACCTCCGGAGTCTTTCGGGACAACATATCTCGAAAGGCCTCATTCTTCAGTCACATGGCTTTTTTGACCACCGGTGTCCACCATGGTGTTTGAGAGACCACAGCTCTCTGCCGCAGCTTCAGCAATGGACGCTTGGAACATTTCCCACTCAGGTTAAACGTCACCAGCCTCCACCGGGATGCCAGAGAAACTCCGCCGGAGGTGTGAGTTGAAGATAGGGGCCTCCTCCAGACATTCACCCGCACTACCCGTTTGGGCTTACAAGGTCTGTCCAGAGTCTTCCCCCACCCCTTGACCCAACTCAGTCGGTAGCCAGCTCTGTCCTTCTCTTCACCTGAGTGTCCAAAACATGCAGCCTCAGATCAGATGATACGATCACAAAATCGATCATCGACCTTCGACCTAGGGTGCTCTGGTACCACGTACACTTATGAGCATCCTTATGTTTGAACATGGTGTTTGTTATTGACAATCCATGACTAGCACAGAAGTGTAACATCAAAAGCCCGCTCAGGTTTTGATCAGGAAGGCCGTTCCTCCCAATCACTCCTCTCCAGGTTTCTCCATCATTGTCCACATGCAATGCAAGTAAGTCTCCTAGTAGTAGTACTATGGAGTAGTAGTAGTAGTAGGACTATGGAGAATCCTACTGTACAGGAATCGTACAGGGTCTCCAAGAAAGCCAGATACTCCGAACTGCTGTTTGGTGCATATGCACTGACAACAGTCAGAGTTTTCCTCCCCACCACCCGTAGGCGCAGGGAGGCGATCTTCTCGTCAAGCGGGGTACACTCCAACACAGCGCCGCTCAGCCGGGGACTTGTGAGTATCCCCACACCCGCTCGGCACCACACACCCTGGGCAACTCCAAAGTAGAATAAAGTCCATCCCTTATCCAGGAATACAGAATCAAAACCAAGACTGTGCGAAGATGTGCGGTTCCCCTCCCACGAGTGGTGGGTTTATAGGATGGGCCCATATTTAACTAATATCTGGCTAATCTGGCTAATCCGCCACAATACCTTTTTGGAATAATTATAATTAAGGTTATTACATAATTAAAGTTATTTGGTCACCACAAAGAATATAGTGTTTTTCGGTATGAATCTAACTGCAGCTCATATAGCCTGCTATAGAAATACTTCTAGACACTACAATCATGTGTTTGTTCAGCTCAAGCATAGAATCAGCTGATTACGTCTGGTTGGTAGAAATGGGGACATTTCCTTTCCCAGCCTTAGTACAACAATGCTAACCATTTCGACAATGTGAGCTTCCGTAATTGGTTTTCTTGCTTGTTCCTGGTGGAGATGGAGCAATGTGGTCGACATAGAAACCCAGCAGGCTACTGGGATGGGCATATCAGAGAGAGGGAGAGAGGGAGAGAGAAAGGAAGAGCAATGAGAGAGAGAGAGAGAAGGGGGATTGTGTGTAAACATCACAACATTTACCGGTGACCATTGTACCATGGGAGTCTGATGATGAATGCATCTAATAGGCACAGCAATTTCTCCCAGCACTAAATACATGCCCCCCCCCCCCCCCCCATCCTCCCCCACCACCACTCCCCGGCACACACACACTCTGCCTCCACAGGCGGCCCGTATCGATCTGCTTCAACACCACTTAAATGAGTGCAGTCAATAGCCTGGCCGATTCGGGAGATGGACGCAAAGCTTTTCCTCCGCGGTGCCGGGCAGAAGCTGCAGCTTACATGGAGGCCCAATGGACTGCTGCTGGCTAGTCATTCTGCTGAAACTATATAGTGACAGGAGATAATCACGTAATCATATATTCATATAATAATATATAATAACAGGTAATGAGAGAGATTGAAGGTGTAGTCGTTACGGCAAACATTTGATGTTGAACTCGATCTAAACAACCGTAGTAACTTTCCGACTCAGGTCCCCGTTGATTAAAGTTGATTGTCCCACAAACTTTTGTACCTTGTGATGGCATTCATTTGGTATTCTCTCTCCTATTCCTAATAATCTTGCAGTGTGCTTCTTACCAAATTAGTCTACCTTAGGGTTAGGGTTAGGGTTAGGGTTCAAGCCTTCAAACCTTGCTATTTGTTGATGTCGTTCATGTTCAGTTCAGCTGCTGTCCATAAGCTTTTAATCCACCGTAATTTAAATTCAGCCAACTATGTTTTCTGGTTTGAAAAGAGGACGGTTATCTCCCTGCTGTACAGTACCGTGCTATAAACTATAGTCCTGCAGGATATCTCGTTGGAATTGTACGTTTCAGAGGTGATATAGGGGCATCCGATGACAAATGTATAAGGGTGCATGAGCATTTGTTTAGCGTTATAGTGCCCTGTGAACAGGGATGCTAAACATTAATCTACCCCATGGTGACATAGGATAATCTTCTGCTGTGGTAGTGTGACTAATAATAGCTAACAGCTAACAATTAGCTTTGTTTGTGGGACATCAGGCGTTGCTAAGGAAAATACGGTAATCTTATTGATGTGTGATTGACAGGTCAGAAAGGTCCATAGGGTGCTCCCTCTCCACTTTGGACAGACATTGCCAAGGCTGGGGTAGTGTTGTGTGGTGCGGTCTGCATCACTTTTGTGTTCCCTATTACAGAGCCAGGGCCGTTAAGGAACGCAAATTATACTTTCAGCGCACAAACAAAACATTCCACTAGCTAATCGTAAGAAGATATTCTCTGACTTTGACAAAAGGTGTATTAGCATACAGTTGACTTTACCATTAATTATTAGTTATTTACATTTAACATATTATTTTTTACATTAGGCTTTACAGATATAAGATGGAGTAATCAATTACCTACAGTAGCGTTCTGCTCTGGTTACTTATCCATAACTACTGTACCACGCAGGAACTACTCAATGACTAATTCACCGCAGCAATGAGTCATTCCTCTCTTTCTCCTTTTACAAGCTGGCACGTTTCCTAATGAAGAGATGAGGTGGATGATTATAAAGTGGGCCACCCACCTGTAATGGCCCAGTAATTAGTCCAGTGTCTTAATGAGCTAGGCTGTGGAATACCCATGTTCCAGCTGAGTACCTCTATATGTACTGTCATCTCAGGATATTCACCTCTGATGGGGTTCTTACCTGCATGCAGAGTGCCGGAACGGTAGCGGGGTACGGAAAATGATGATGATGATGATGATGATGATAATTTCCATCATGGCCATAATTATAACAATTAGAGGAGTGACTAAGCTCCTTTTTTGTTTTTTATCCATGTTAATTGATTTCTGAAGCCGTGCTGCGCTTATTAGGAAACAACACATTTTAAAGCTGTAATATTTCCGTTTTTATTTTGCTGTGGTTAAGTGATCACATGGACAGTATACCGTTATTATGATATTATTGTAAATAAGGCACCATTCCAAATTTAGGCACATGGGTGTTAGGAACATTTCCTTCATATGGCACATTCAGAATACTGAACTTCCTAATAACTGAATATTGCATGCATGTAAATGTAATAATTGCATTATCCTATTAGCAAAGAACAGCAGTGAAGCCTACATTAAAGCTGCAATCCAATTTGTTTTTTATTAAAGGCAAGATCTATCATTCTCAAGAACGCTTGCTAACTTTGAGCTGAAACCAAAACCAAAACATCTCTCCCCAGAAGCTGCGCTCCACACATTGGAAACGCAGGCTAGGGTATTTTTGTGTGCTGTATAGAAGCACCGGATTGTTTTTTCAACATGCACAGAGAATGGTAAGATAGCAGAATGCGAGCAGATATTTGGTGAATTTGACAAAAAAGTGTATTATCTTAAAGGACTGTCTTTCTCTCCATGACAAACATTTCTCTTGAGTCAGGCTATGTTCCTGTACTGTGTGGTTTGTGTTACCAATCGCTCTGGGATAATGTTTTATGCAGTGATAACTTGTTTTCCATGTTCACCCCAGTACTCACAAAAGACAAAAGTGATAACTTATGACAGTGACAGTAGGTGTAAAATTGGGTTTGAATGCCTAAATGAATTTTGCTTGTAACAGTGGCTCCCGTGACAACTGCATGATATTCTCCTAAGTCTGCAACATCTTGTGTTTCTATTTCCCAACTCTTCACTTCGCTAAGTCCTGAGAAAACACTCTTCAATTATCGGCAGTGCAACCTGCCACACTGACAAATTAATATCCCCTCGCATTGTCTTATTGACAAGCGACGTCATTAATCACGCAACATACAAACAATTTACTCTCCATCTGTTACTGAGATAACAATGGCCCGTAGGTTTCTACCCCCTCAAGAGAACACACTCCATCATTCCTTTACACGTCTCACTTCATCTCTGTCTCCCTCTGTCTCATCTGCCTGTCTGCCTGTCTGCCTGTCTGTCTGTCTGCCTGTCTGTCCGTTTTGTGTTTCCACTGTGAGGTTGGATCTGTACCTCCAGGTCAGAGCCACTTGGCATTCCCCGGCCTGTGTCCGAGCTGCAGTGGCTGATGTAACGCCAGGCAAAGGTAGAGTATAGCCAAGTGGCCAACTGTTAACATCGTGCATGAAGTTAAACCTCACTCTCCCGACACCGCATGGATGCTAATGTGACAGACACAAGGGCCCATGGATTAGTATCCTCGCTATAAGACCCATGGTATTAGTCTATAGGGCCCACGGTTTTAGTCTATAGGCACATGGTATTAGTCTGAAGGCCAATGGTATTAGTCTATAGGCCCATGGTATTAGTCTATAGGGCCTCACAGATATTCTGTAATTGCAGCTCTAGAAGTGGCTGAGTCCAGACAGATACTCACTGTGAAATGATAGTTATAGAGATCAGGAAAGTGTTCTTATTGGATATTTTTTTTAACAACATTTATTTTGGCTTCTGAGCAAATTGAAACAAAATTAACCAATCTTCATTGTGTGTTTCTGTTTAAAGAAAGCAGTCACATCATCTACAGTGCGATATTGACTCTAACATTGAACCTTTCAAAAATAAACACGTACATTCCCAGCCTCCCGTTCACGAAGGGAAATGAGTCCACGCATGCCCAACCTGCTTTGCGGGGGCCGCGGTGTGCGAAAGCGGGTGTTTTCACAAAACAATAACACAAAAACATAACCAACCTCACCCTGTTACCGCTGGCGTGTTGATGCTTGTGTTTTACATGACGTCACATGACTACATGGAGCTGTACATGTTCTTCTACTCTTTATGTGTACATTGTCATGTCTCGTGATCCCCGTCATGTGCTAGTCTCATCCCTTCATGTGTTTACCTTGTGTTTCAGGCCTGTTTCCCTGTCACTCCCTGCCCTGTGTTTACCTTGTGTTTCAGGCCTGTTTCTGTCACTCCCTGCCCTGTTTTCTTGTATGATCTGTCTTTTATATTCTATAGAGCACAATGTTGTGGTAACCCTGGGACTAAGCGTCTTATAGCCAGGCATATTTTCAAGTTTCTTATTTTTTTATTAGCACACAGCTAGGCTGGTGGAGTTAACCTCAGTACAGATGGACTGGCTGCTACAATGCATAACATGCTGTACAACAGTGTGAACATTAACCTCTGTTTTGCAAGCCCGTCATCATTAATAATAATAATAATAACTTAAATTTATATAGTGCCTTTCAACAAACCCAAGGATGCTTACAAACAAAACTGGGGGGATTAAAGCCCATAGGCTTCGTTGAAGAGGTGTGGTTTGAGCTGTGTTGTAAACATTATTATGATTAAACCATCATATCAACAATATTCCTGCACTTGGGTCTCTTGGGTGAGTGTACCACTGAAAACCAGCCATGTCCTGGGGTGACTTTTAACAGATATGATGTGTAGACACGTTTTCACCACATAAAATGTAGATTTTTATAAAAAATTTTGTCAATATAAACACCAACATGGATGTGTCTCGATCATCACAGATCGATCTTGTTACTTCATTTGCAGCTCAAAAAACATATTTTTGTGTGCAGTTACACTGTAATATCTTTCTAAAGTACATGGATGCCACTTTAACTGCAGTGTGTACCACATTGCTGTAGTTAACTGCCATGTTATAGTTCAGACGTAACTTCTTAGAAAAAAAAGCAGCTTAAACAGTTGTTACGGTTGTTATAGGAAACACCAGGTCTCACTACGCCGCTTGTGGTTGGTCAACATGTCACGGTTCGCGGCCGCTCCGGCAGCAGACCACGCCAAGCCGCCGGTTCAGCCCCGGACAGCGCCCCCGGCACGTCTTCGGCTCCCTATTAGCCACACGTGCAGAAGCTTCACCTCCGCTTCCTGGGCGGAGGTTTTAAGAGACAT